>WUCR03100715.1:0-17330 GCA_009858155.3 Phymanthus crucifer
CAAGAACGGTTGGGCGAGGTTAGCAACTGGATGGGTAACCTAAAACTTGTACCTACTCGAGATTCAGCAGTTACCAGAAGGTAAAGTTGGATTTTCAGAGCAGCCATAGGGGATACTCTTTGTCATAAACATAGCAGACAAGGATGGTTAACTCATGCTTTGAGTGGCTTACGCCTCGCTTCCACGCACAATATGGAAAAAAAAGAAATGGATAAATTTGAAGCCAGTTGTCCAAAGTAGATGACACTGTTTATTTGAGGGTGATATCTTACCGATACCGATCTTTTCATTATCTAATCTTTCATTAGCGAAAGAAAAAGTACAGTTATTTTCGAATTTGAACACACGAAAATGTTGCAATGCTTCCTGTGACGTCATAATCTAATATTTTATATGCCGAACGGATGTCAAAATGTTGCATCTACTAGTATCTCACCCTGACTCAAGTTTAATTTGAAAATCTTTACTGAGAGAAGAGAAATGGTAACATATACATTTTGCACACGAGTTAATGAGCCATTTGAGGGGGTGGTTCAACCCCGAACGTGTGCCGATATTTCAGTCATGGGTGAATTTACCGGAAAGAAAAATATCCAAAAGTTTTCAACCAATAATCATGCCATATTTATATTTTCTTAATCATCTAGGTTGATTCTAAAATAAATGAAAACTTTAACACCTACGGCCAGGGACTGAACATGAAAAACGAGCACGATTTTTCCCTCTAACGAGATGTTTCTCTTCTTCAGCTCCTGTATACTAGACCAGCCTCCGCCCACATAAACCACTTCTCCGTCTACGACACCGCTTTTCCCTCCACCTTGTGGTGTGTAGGTGTAGTTTGTTCCATCCTGACTCTCATCGGCTGTTACCTTTGAAGAAGAGAACAAAGCTTGTATGATTATCCAGAACTATGAGAACTACAAATTAATTGGATCCATCTTTGGGACAAAAATTTCCTGTTTTTGCTGGCAAACTTAAATTGGAGCCTAGTTCTGAGTGTTGTCATTAATTGCCTGGTGTTAATTTCAATTACTATTTCCAATATGTCGAAGCCACTAAATAAATCTCTTGTCATTTTTTACTCGCCGTCTTGTGTTACAAAAGGCTTCATAGCTTGATCGCCTTTTTTACCACTAAGGAATTGCTTTTCAAAATATTTAATCAATTCCTTACATTTATCTGTAAAACTCTTTCCCACTCGACTTCTTTGGTAATGTTGTTGATTATCGACACCTTGTTTGGCTTGTCTTCCGGAGAAACAGCCAGATGAACTTCATATTCAGGCTCCTCCACCTCGAACCCGTAGTGTTTCCACGTGTCTCTGATGTAGTTGGTTATGAGTTCTTCGCCCTTCGATGCCGTGGCGTGAGGACAGGCTGTGAATCGTCTGTTAGACAATAGAAAGACATGCAATATAAGATAACGCCATTGGATTCCAGGGTAATCCTGATATATTCTTTTGTTTTCCCTGGGCCTCGTTTTGAATTGCTTTGTTCGTGATCACTGGACCAGGATAGTGGTCTAAGGAGGCCAACCTACATAGTGCACCAATAGGCGTGAAGCACAATGACGTTTCATACCTCTAATACCACAATCCTTTTCGAACTTTCTTTTGATATTCAAATGTTAAAATTCCCGTGAGAATTCGAAGACAATAGTAATCAATAAGAAAACATTGCAATGGTCTATTTAGCAAAGCTAATCTTCCATTGGGCCTTGTAGAGATGTGTCTGCTATCCGTGGCAGCGATCATTGAAGTTTTCCGATTTAGCGGCCTTTGGAAACTATTGCGCGGCAAACACTTCTTTTATTCCCTTGTTCATCTTTTAAATCCTTCCTAAAAAGTAATAATCATCTAGCGTAACTAACGGGTCAGACCTTTACGGAACATGCAATGTAATTTGATGGAATGAGGCAGATTGAGACAAAGGATTCAAAAGATAGACAATGAAATCTATTGTTTGGTTGAGCCAATGACAGAAGCTCTAACGAGAAAGTGAAGCCCAACCGAAACTATCAGCAAATTGTTTATGATCAAAGTAAAAGCTCTGTGAATATTTCAATAGAGATGACGGCGTTTTTTAAAAGTAAAACTAAATCATGAAAGTCCGCCCAGTAATGCACATCGCAGAAATAATCACACAATTGAATGATTTGAATGATTGAATCATTTTTTCATTCTTAAAATGTTTAGTATACTAAAATAAAAAAAAGATATTGGTTTCTGTTTACTGCCATACCGTAGATTCTCTTTTATCTCGTTTTTATCCACCAATTTTCTGAAGTCTGCTTTTGTTTTCGCTAAATGTTCATGGCATTTTCCTGTGAGCAGCAGTAACCCACAAAGAAACGAACTACAAAGAAAGGAGTATCGGCCACCTTTCCAAATCATCTCGAACACCAATTTAAAGGTCAAGAGGACGCCTCTGAATGAGTTACAGCTCCGGGTGCTTTTGTTATGGCTTCTTACTCGATAGACCAAATATTTTCAACATAACGTGAAATTAGTTTAAAAAACCTGTCGAATTCACCAGTTTGAATCAGCTGGAGGTAAAAGTTTAACAGGTCTGTAAGCCCTCTAAACCAATGTTAACGTTTGAGTCACGTTCTGTTTCAATGAGTAAATAAAAAGAAAAGACAAAAAGATCACTTCAGGAATCTCATATGATTTCATTGAATTTTTTCGGTTTTCAAGGTCTCCACGGCATATCCCATTGACTTGGTTAATAAACAGTTACTATGGATGATGATATGATTCAATTAGCACTGTATCGACCAGAAAATCTCACTTGTCTGATTCTACAAAAGAAAGGGTCCTGAAAGGGTAAAATGGGAGCTAGGATTGACCTTTTTGACACTGGGAAATGGGGTGATTTCTTTAACTGTTATTGGTAAACAAAAACTAGAAAAATTGGGATTGCAATTTACACACAACAGGCTAGATGTATGAGATTTGGAATGGAATTTGGATAAAGATTTCGACTGGGAAATAAGTTATCTGAAAACTAGTGGGCTCAAACGTTAAATGAATAATCGATCGCTTTCAAGTGTGTAAGAGATTGTTATCATTGTTAACAGGATCCAAAGTACCATCGACAGTAAATCAAAGTTAAAAATCATATTCCAATTAATCACAGTGAAAGAAGGTAGTTAGAATGAGAAGGCTCATAAGTTTGACAGGACAGCATGAAAAACGATGGGGCACTCTCTTTTTGTAAATTTAACTTGCAGCAATAATCCAATTTCTTAAGCGTTTTATTTGTGTTTTTATTGCTCCTAACTTGTGACAAACTCCTGTTGAATCAAAATTATGCTACTTGGAAATATTCACGAAAACGTCAGATTTTTTGCTGATCAAAATATCTCTCAATATTTCTCCAAGTCGCATTCATTTAAAAAAAGTCGCATTTGATATTTTGTTCTTTAGCCCCAAAAGAGCATATTACGAAATATTGAGCTTATCTACACAAAGCTGTCCTTATTTGGAGCTGAGGCAAAAATTGTTTTTCTGTCTTTTCCATAAATTTAGCTAGGTTTCATCTTCCTGTCTTTAATTCTTTTTTCCATGGGCGCCACGTTGAAAAGTTTATTGTATAGACTTGAGCGTTTTACTGGATGCGTGTTCGTAAACTTCGTACAAAGCTCTGGCTACATCCGGGATACGAGTGACATATTTTCCATATCTTTACTGGTGAAGATATCGATGACGTCACTTCCAATATTTTCCCGCTGAGATCAGTAGGTTTTGCTTGTGTTCTTGCCTATATAACAAAGAGAAAATTACATGGTGGCTTGAAGATATGAAATTTATCTTCTCGTGTTGAAAATATTTCACTCGTTAGCTGCGCTCACTCGTGAAATATTTTCACCACTCGAAGATAAACTTCATATCTTCGCACCACCGTGTAATGTCCTCTATACATTTACGAAGATGTGATATGAGATTTTATGTCGGCCGAGAGATTTTCTCAAAATTGACAAATCAACAGACGCTTGTATTGACTCTAATCACACGGCGGGGAGGGCAGTGGGGGCCCAGGGGATTCAAAATCTATTGTTTAAGCCAATATGGCCGCCGTGTGACAAAAGGCGAATAGTCAGTAGAGCTTAGTTGGGAGTATGCGTGATACTCACAGCCATACTAAGAGGGTCCTGAAGGGGTAAAATGGGAGCTGGGATTGGCTTCTTGAGGGGTTGGGAAATGGGATTTCATGCACTGGGACTGGGATTCATGAAGCGAAAACAAAAGAAAAATGGGAATGGGATTGAGATTGAGATTGAGATTGAGATTTGGGCAACACAGACTGGGATTGTGAGATTTGAACTGGGATTTTGAAAAATGATTGTCTGGGAAATGGGATTAGGATCCCCCCTTCAGGACCCTCTACGAACGAATGTGAGTTTGTCCATTTTTTGTTCAGTTTGAATACCTTACATCACGAATCTTTACTTGTCGACAGCCTTCGATACCATAACTTTCTACTTTCACGATAGTTCTAAAGCTATGGCATCTGTAATGATGTTGTTGCCTGGTTCTCCTGTGTATCTTTCAAACAGAAGTCCGTTTGTCATTGTTTATGGAGGCTCATCAACTATAACAGATCTATCCGTTATGGTGTTCCTCAGAGATCAGCCCTAGGACCGCAACTCTTTCTGCTCTATACCGCACTACTTGTTGATGTCATGAATTAGCACCTATGCGCAGACGACACCCAACTATATCTCTCCTTTCGGTCTTCAGTAGACCATGAAGCTCAGACAGCAAAAGGTATATGATTGAAGCTTGTATCCGAGATATAAAACTTGCTTCAGTCACTGCTCGTACCTTCTTTAAAAAAAAAACTTGTTATCGCTAATCACCACCGCAAATACAGCAGTGGCGCACCTCAACGGAGGTCGAACTGAAAGCTTGTGAAGGCGCCTCTGGCAGCCGCTATACAGTCTATGCATGATCCCGGAGCACAGCTCTAACCAGTTCGAATTAGTTAGGGTTGATTTTTTAAGAGTCTTTAGTCTTCTGTCGGAGTTTCAGCTCCATGTGATGCCGTTTTAGCGTGTTTTTAGGATGAAAATGCGACAGACGATTAAGAGGGTACGAACAGTGACTGAAGCAAGTTCTGAAGCAAAATATTAAGGACTATATATATATATTTTTTATATTCTGTATCCCGACTACCATACATTCCCTTAAAAAAACATTCACAGAACATTGCTTGGGCTGCCTGTAGTCCAATAAGAGGCCGTGTCCGCGCTGATCTAAAAATAGCTCACTGTGTTACCCAGGTGAACACTTCTAGTTATGTACTTCTAGTTACTAGTATCATGTAGATTTACTAATGGTAAATTTTCTAGTGCCGGTTTTGGTTTTGCTTTCAATCACAAACTCATTTGAACTTGAGGACGCCATTTTCATAAAGGTCTACTTGTATTGTGCACCGCTGATTGGAAAAGACGCCTTTGTGGACCTTGGAGTGACTGACAAGCGAACAGCTTGGGAATTGGAAAGGAACCAAGATGCGAATGATCAATGCGAGGATATGGTGTCAATTCTGCAAAATATTCCTGCAAAAACACGAAACGTGACTAAATAACGAGTTATCTTAAGAAAATTAATTTCACACATCTATCTATCAGGGTTTAGGGAGTATTTGTTTTTTAATTTTCAGAGCCACGCGACCCCAACAAACTTTTTCACGAGTTAACCAATCAGAAAGCGAGAATCTGTAGATTTGCACGTGGCATATTTGCATGTGAACTTGAAGTTTTTCGTTACAGCAAAGATTTGAGGTTTGAAGCCAGAACTTGGATACATTATGTCTAAAAATCTCTACCTCTAATACCAGTTCTGCTCTTTTGACTTGCTAACACACTTGAAAGTTTTGTAGGCAGTTTTTTTTCTGTTTTATGTGGTGGAAGAAGTGATGTAAGAAGTGATGTAACTGTAAGTTTGTTTGGTGGCAATGTAAAAACTACGGCTCTTGTGAAATTTGATAAAGCGATGACTTTCTTATCAACAACCAATGTATATCTGGCCTCATAAGAGCATTATTGAAATGAAAAATTGAAATAAATTCATGACCATGCATAATTCCACGGGAGCAATGGACCAAAGAAATATGGTTGGTACACGTTTCAACGGCCCCTTGTTGCTCATGCTTTGTTATTACGTCTCTTCATATTGTTTTGGGACAGTTAAATCTCACTAATTGTAAGTAAGATGACAGACAATCCAAGAAAGGCTAAATTTCCATGGTTTTTTTTTTGGGGGGGGGGGGGAGGGGAATCAAAACAGTAGATAGGAGAAGATGGAGAATTGATGGCGAATTATTGCAAAATATATTAACTAAAGTACTTCGGAGCTTTTTCCTTCATTTCTAAGTTCCTGCCTTAATAACGCTTACAAGGTAAAATTGGATCCTATGTCTTGAGTTACAGGGCTTTTGTGGTCATAAGTTTGCTCTAAAAGGCAAGCTAGAAAGCCTCCATTGCTTGGACCCATTGCATTTTTCGATGCTCTCTCCCACAATCTATCTCGGGTAAACTAATCCATTTGGTCGTGGTGAATCATTGTTAGCCATCTGTTTTCCAGTTGAAGGAAGAATCGCGTCGCAAAATTCTGACATATTTGTATGAGCCCACATGATATGAACGGATTTTGTATAAATAGTTTACATTGTCCACCAAATCTCAAATACCGTTTGCTTACGGCAGTAGAAATTTTGGGGTCTAGAACAGTGAAAAGCCTTTAACATCCAGGAGTCAAAGGGTTAAATGCGAACAACATGCTTCTTGTTCGTATAATTTCAGAAAAAGATACTTTTTATCTATGAAGTACAAAATGGCACTGGAAATCCTAGCTGCCTACGCAGTTAAAATCATGGAAAAATTGCTGAGTGACTTTTCAGTGTACTATGAAAAGTCGCCAAGATCGAGATTTCCCAGTGATTAGTTCTAAAGTACTCTATTTGTGGAACAATCTCCGGGATGGATTTACTCGACTATGCAAAGCACTTAGGGAACATAATAAACTGAAGTGAAAGGGTTGGCATATCTTTAGTCAGAGAAATGGATGCATGCTTAAACGAACAGTTGAATGGAAAAGAATGGAACGAAAAGGGATGACATGGAATGGGAAAAATGGGATGAGAATTACTGGGTGAAAAATATTTCAGAACTTTACACAAAGCCGAATGCGTTTCAAGTTTACATGACAAGTACTCGAGAGCTTAATGGCGACCGTAGTCGATAACGGAAACAGCCCGCATTACAGGAATCACAATTCCTAAACACTATAAATTGTTTCCACGTATTTGTGGATTGTAAGAGTAATTTGAGTGGAGTCTCTTCATCTAGACCAACCGTCTAAGAGATATTTGTGTATCAAACTGTCGTTATGGTTCCGTTTTCCATGGCAGACACTAAGACTCCTTGAGCCTATGCTTCAGTAATGGTTCTTTTAAAAAGCTGGAAAAGCAGGCGAAGTTCTTAAACGAACGCTTACATCGCATTCTGGACGCTACTACCAACATCAGGTAAGTTGAAGGTCAACTTTTTTTGAAAGCCCATTTGTTTCATCTGTAACGACTTCAAAACGAACACTAACACTGATCTAGGTAAGTTCGTTTGTGAACCTTATCCCCCCCCCCCCTCTTTTTTCCTTTTCTTTCTTTATATTCTTCCTTCGAACAAGTGTGGGAATCAAGCTATTATATAATATGTACTTCAACATTGCCACAGCTAACAGAAAAACGATCCCCGTCCTCTATCCAGTAAACTCTCAAAACGTTACACTTTTATAAACCAGCAGCAACAACAAAAAATGATAAAGATAAATAAGAAAAAAGAATAAAGTCATCTTAGGATTCAAAAAAAAAAAAAAAAAAAAAAACAAGATAAAGTCTCAAGATAAAGTTATTTAGTCATTTCTTTGGATTTCTGGCAGCTTAAAGGCAGAGAAAAGTCACTGTAATTCTAGGGATAAGCTTCGTTTTTGTGGAACAATTTTAACTTAAAGGAATAAGCGGGTCTAAACCAACTAAGATTATTACAGACTGAAATGCGATAATTTCTGGGATTAATACACACTATAAAGATAAAGAAACACGTTTATAAAGGGAGAAAATAATGATTCAGCAATAGCACTAGTCCAGAGTCTGGTAGAACAATGATCACACGTAGAGGCTACAGGGATCGCTGAGCAATGGTTGGAATGGGGCAATTTGGGGCTATGGGGAAAATTATAACCATTACCAACAGGGCTCATTTCTCAGGCTTAGCCTCTTTTCAGTGTCTGAATATCCACAAATACCAACGGTAAAGTAAAGAATGCACAACTTCATAAATATCAGAGGCAATCACAGGCATTATCATCAAATCTATGAATCTTCAACAATGAAAATGCTTTGAAATTCAACGAACATACAGGAATGGATGCATATTCAAACTAAATCAATGTCATTATATCGAGGCATATTTCACGGATGGAAAACATAGTCTTTTGGACTTTTTTGCTCTCAGTGCTGTTCGTTTTTGTTTGTAAAACACCAGACAAATGAAGCAATATGTACAATAGACTTTATCCAGCTTTAAAATAATCCTTTCCGATACAAATCTCTCTACTGCGCAGCCATTTTTAAAAGCCCATAAAATGCACGCATAATTAGATTTTCCATTCTTGTCACTGATTTCTGGTGATTCAAACTCAGTTATTCTATTGTCTTTTCAACCAATCAGAACACGCCAAAAAAAGCTTGCAACCAGAGCCAGTGGTTTCTCGGTGCTGATCAAGAGGATGGTATAGGCTCTGGGAACAAGATTCAAATCGAAAGATTTGAGTTAGGGTTAGGGTATGGGGAAAAGTAGAGTGGCGGCCCGCCCTTAGCCCCTCCCCCGCCGCGGCCTAGGGGCTAACACTGATAAGAAAATGGAATATTCAAGAATGAAGCTCGTCTTGGAACCAAGACAATTCTGTTAATGTCTAAGTGTAGTATTATCATCTACATCTATACTTCTCGTACGTGTGTTGGGCTGCCACATTAACACGTACGTCAATTTAGTATTTTTTCTTTGTAAAATTTTTCATTTTGTATATACATTTTTTTCAGGGTATCTTCATATATTTCAGAAAACATTTTTTTCAATTGTTTATTTCATCCTCGTCGTAGCTAGAGATGTTATAATACACTTACCTACTCCTTGAACGCTTGCATTGCTCAGAGGCAAGTCGATATATTCATCCAGTAAATCCAAATAAGATTAAATTTCGAGAGTTTATCTGATAATGGTTTAATACCTTCTGGTCATTTTAGAATCAAAACACGTGTAGCATTAGCCATCACAATCACAGTCTTGTCTCGTTTAGAAACAAGCAGCTTAGAGGCCCGTTTACACCTGCGATTTTTGCGGCGATTTTTGCGGCGATTTTTGTGGCGATTTTCAAAAATCTAAATATTTGTTTAAGTAATATTGGTGTCCTGAATAAATCTTTTCTAGAAAATTCTTTACCACTTTTTACTATGACCAAAATCGCCGCAGAAATCGCACGTGTAATCACACAGTTTTGTAGGTTAGGTTTAGGGTTAGGGTTAGGATGTTTACAATCGTAAATAAAGAAGATAAATAAAGGTATTTTCAATGCGTCGAATAATTGTGATATAACTTGGCGATATATGGAAGTTTTATAGTATTCAGATGTCATTTAGAGGCATTTTTAGCATTGTGAGGTTCTCTCATAGGCCTTACTCACTAAGATTGCTTGGGTTACCTGTACTTCAGACAAGGTTTGCGTTACGATTCTAAGTATAAAAGGGTAATTGAATTTTTCAACTTGTTATTTTTATGATATCCGGACAATTATAAAAACAAACGTTACTAATGCCCAGATGGGGTTCGGTGATCAATTTATAACGACTTTGGACTTATACGCATGCGTCAAAACCACTCGACCGAGGTTTCTGCGGTCTGGTATGACGTTTTCGCTTTTAGTTTCATGATGACTAGCTGGTGAACACTCACCCTTAGGATAACTAACAAATAATGACCAAGAGACATCATGTCATTCACGCAAACTGAGATTGCTAAGAAAATTAAATTCTAAAACTAAAAATAAACTAGTTTTTAGGTCCAAACATGAAATTTGGGAGAATAATTTTGCAGGAATGTTTTTTCTAAGAAAATTTATATTGTCATTAAATTGTTACTTCCTGACTTCTTTATTTGTCTCATCCTTCAATTCTTTTCTCCGTTTTTTCTTGTTTTCTTTCTCATAATAGACCTCATCGGCTTGGGCTAATGTTTTTCCATTTCAGACCACGAGTTACACTCTTGGGAATAAGATCCTTTGTTTCAGTGGCATCCATATTCATGCATTTTCTGATGTGTAACTGTCGAACAAAAGGATTAAACTCTAGGGATGACATGTGATCTGAAATGGGAAAACATTACGTCCAATCCGATGAGGTCTATTCCTCTGTAGTTTGAAATAAAGTTTGACTGTGAAAATATTTACTAAGCAATGAATAATTAGTTCATTATTGGAAGGAAGTCAGTTCTCGACGAATTCCCGATTTAATTATGTTTTTCTTCTCATTAAAGTTGAATTGCCGATAGCGAAGTGTTTATTAATATAAAGAGTTACCACGCAAAGCTACACTTGCTGGTGTTTGGCTTTCTTTTTGAACTATCTGCTCTTTTTCTTGTATGAATACCTCTCAATAAAGAAAGATTCGTTCAAATTCACAAGATTATCAAACTTGACCAATGAGTTTGTACAAGGGCACAGCTGCATGAACTATCTACCACTAAGATACTCGATATAAACTCTGACATCAACTTTCATAATATTATGATACAAGTTGGCGGAGAGACCACCCCATTCTGACCAATCCAAGCTGACCTTTCATCTTTCTCAAGGACGGCATAAATGTTTCCCTCAAATTCCCCCGTAAAATTATCGAATTTCAATAACATAGTCATGACGTACACATCTTCGTTGACTCGAATACAGTGAGGTCACTGAGGATCAAACTATGGACCTCTTGCTTAGCAGGCAGCACACTAACCAACCAAGCCACACTTGCTCCTTGAAACAAGTGTGTGAGGTCACTGAGGATCCCACTACGGGCCACAATTACCTTCATGGCGAAACTACATTGATTGGGTCCACCAATATCTAACTACTTTTCCACAACATCACTATCTGATTGAAAACTCCATAACGCTTTGTTTTCCCCCTCTTAATCTTTACTGTTTTTTTCTTTTCTTTTTGACTCAATAAGTTTGAAAGATGAAAATGCAAGCAAGAAGCAAGAAAAAGAACCGAGTTAACTGTCCATTTTCATCGCCTCTGACTTCATGTTTCAAAAAGTATTTACTAACTGTGATCCGAGTTAGTTTCATACACAAATGTATTGCACAAAATTCATCGTGAAAATACGGTTTCATTTCAAAGAGACTGCAAATTATATCACTACATAAAGCTTTGACATCTGTACTTATCAAGTGGAAAAATGTTTTCTTACCAAAGCGATATTGATATGGAACATTCAAATGAAATATCTTACAAAAGGTTTACAATAAGGAATTCTCCTTCCACAATAACTTACTGTTTTGTAAAGCTTGGGTCTTTAAACTTACCACACCATAAAATGAAGTCGAGAAATTACACTTTCTAAGGCGATATGTAGAAAAAACAAATTCTAGAACTCTTCATGCAAGTCCTGTTTGAATGTCATTAATTTTTATCACTCAGACAAGCCTCCGTCCAATTCAATTACACCTTCTTTATTTAATTTTTACTCAATGGACAAATTCCAATATTCAGATGCAGTATTCCCACAGTGACATCATTTATTATAATATCCGATTGACCTTTTGAAAGTTTAGCTGGCATTCAGAACTTTTCTTGTTATCACCGTGATAGATACACAATGAAGAAATAATTCCTATCCGCCTCTGAGGGGAGCAATAAATCATTGCCTTAAAAGCTGAAATTGTGCAATCTTGACCGACTGTCTAGGGATATTGTACATTCATTTTAACGAGCAATCTTCATGAAAGACCAGTTTGTAAAATACATTTTGGCCTCCTAAGAATGCAATTTTTTTTTCTGCATGGTAATCTCTCATTGTTGCTTTTATAATCTAACAAACTTTAGAAAAACTCTTAATGAAGTCTTACCGATTCTTGCCTTTTTTGATAAATATTATCATAACTATGTTTTTCGGTCATTCGCTTTCTAAATAATTAATCTCTGAATTAGTAGATTTAATGTAAATATTTATCTTCGCAAGTATTGCTAAAAAAGAAGCGAAAATATTCGAAGGAAACGCGGTCAAATTAATGTGATTACGATTGCAAAATTGTTTATAAAATACAAGTGGATTCAATTTTTCAAATTTGTTGAATTTCATCACAACACATTCCGAAGCAATAAGAAAGTGCTTGCTCGTAAGTCAAAATATTTTAAAATTTCATAGCTTTAATAAAAAGAATGGTATTTTAGTGTTCTATATAATAAGACTTTCTATCGAATGGTTTTTACAGTGTTTTTTGGCTTCTGAGGTGGTCGTTGGTCTCGCCCGTTGTCGTAGATTTTGAGGCGACTGAACCTAAGGTACGCTAACTCTTAATCTTCGGTTCGCCCTGCTCTTGAAGTCAAAAAGGCTGGCTCATAGATTCTTGAAAGTGATAACTCTCTTATTCATTTTCCACTCATGTGAAGTAGGATCGTAAATCTTTTGTCCAACATACACGCTGTTTCATCTTGACAGCCGTCATGTAACAACTCGTGAAAGCACTTCTCAAACGCTTTCCAACGAAAAATAAGCCTTTTGAGGAAGAAAACGATCTCTATGTCAACGTGAGGGGATTTCAATTCAAATTTCAATTTCTTTAGAGGAAGTTAAGTGGGCTTAGGAAGACCGTAGAGTTTTTCCTGTCGATTTGACTTCCGCCGATAATTTGTATAAAAAAGTCTCAACAAGCTACCGCTCTACCATAACGTTTCAAGAGCTTTTACAAGAAGGTCCCAATACCGAGCGGTATGTAAGTACTTATAGATTTTGAAGTGCCATATTCTCGTATTCTTTACATTTATACTTATAGAACATTGAAATTTCTTATAGATAATTCATCGTCTTCAATTTGAGATATTTTTTAGCACTCTGTTCGACTCCACCCTGTATTTTTTGGATTCAAGTTGGTCATAAAAACAAACGGAATTAGAATTCGACCTTTGAAGAGTCGTTAATAAAGTTAGTTAGTTAGAGCTCTGAAAGCAATCGTAAATTGGTTCGTAAAAGAACTCAATTTTTAAACCGGCTTAGAGAAATTCAAGTATCGAAAAAGTTTATATTACCTAGCTTTTTACGTCGATGTTGAACTTGACTGGGCGAGGGAGAGTGAGTGGTTAGTGTTTACTTTTTGTATCACAACGGATACACCCTTCAAGTTTGCCTCGTGTTTCTAAAAGGATTCATATCTCAACTTTAAACCAAAGCACACAAAACTAACCAGATAAGATAAAAACTTACCGTTTTAAAGTAAGTCATTTTAACTTACATCCGTGTTTATCTGAATGAACATTTTAGTAAGAATTTTCCGAATCAAAACAAGCTAAAAAATGTCAATAAACACGAGAAGAGTTTCGCTCAAAGTTGTATCTGTACTTAGAAGAGTTATTCCGGTTGTTGAGCGTCTAGTTTACATACATATATCTTTAACCCTTCAGTTGTATTTGTTTTAAATGATAGAAAGCTAAGTTTGTGATGTCTTTTTGGTAAGAGAGTTGAATTACATCTACTTAAAAACTGAAGAATATACTAACAATGTTGACAATTAAGTCAAAAAATATCGAAGTACTTTTTTTTCAGCGGTCGGTAGTGAAACAGAATCTAGATTTTTTTTCTATGATTAAAAAAATCTGAAAATTATTGAAGTTTTGTTTTTTTCTTTTCTTCTTTTCTTCTTTTTCTTTATTCAAGCATCATCCGATAAGACTGTTTTGAGTATTAATGGTTCTTTCATCCAAAAAAGATCGAATAGACAAATCATAAAATATTTATTTGTTTTAAATTGGTAAAACAAGGAATAAATATTTTAATATCTTTAATATTCTCTGGTATTCTCTGGACAAAAATTGTATTCAACATTAACGGCAATAGGAAGATTAAAGGCCAAAATATCAGATGATTGAATGGAAAAGCCGGCTGCAAAATACCAGGGTACTTCAAGAGCCGTGTGTAAAATCAGATAATATTTTGCGGACTAAATTTGAATCATACATGTATTGAAAATTACACTTTACAAAATCGCGATTACCACAGAAAATAAAAATGCCAGAAAACAACAGCAAAATGTGTGAGGGATAAAAAGCCTTCAGTTTCGGTTATAGAACAATTTGGGAAGGGTTTTTTCCCCCTAAAGAAAGATATAAAGATAAATATTCTGGGCAGTTTTGAGACCAACTCACAATCAATGACGTCACCCTGGTAAGTTTAGCAACAATCATTTGTAATCATGAGGCTGACTTTGTAGGTTAAGGTTGCTCTATACAATTCCAGTTTTTACCCATACGTGAAATTAGAGGGCGTTTTTCGGAATTCCTCATAAAAGTAAATACTCTTGTTTAGATTACACACCTAGGCCCTATATTTTGCTGCTTTGGCGATCAAACTGGAGTTCTTTCCAGCCCTTATTTATCATTTACCTTTGCACTGAATCGAAGGCGGGATGACAGCGCAATCAGTTGGCGTCTAGAAACGTTTCCTAGTTCATGAGAATTCCAAAGTTTTCCGATTTTAAACCAGAGGGTCAATATATTTCAACCAGAGCAATTTCTTTAGAGTAAAATATGTTCAACAAGAAGTCGCTTAACGCTTCAATTACAAACGAAAGCAGTTTAGACAGGAAAACCTTTTAAATAGACCAAGGAAGTTTTTGATTTAGAGGAAGCATATCTCCTTACAGACCTTAGAACTCGGATGAATGAATGATCACGAAACAATGACACCAAATCAACACTTAATAGTTCATTTTCTTATTAAGCCAAATCCCAAAGGTGTATTATTAATTAAAAGCTAGGTTGGATTTCCTGGACTCGGCAGAAGTAGAAGAGTTTTTAATGGTTCGTTTGGACGTGTGTTTTCTCCCTTCGCAAGCATACTAATGTGCATGTCGCTTTACTTAGATCAACCCAGGGGATGTTTCAGGATGCCAAAATCGAATATGAGGCTTCAGACGCCTCTATAAGACAGATGTCGTGTGACGTCGAAATTCTGCCATACATAGTTCCGCCTTTATACTGGTGATGCACAATTTTTTCTCCTTTCTTTGGTACTATCTTCAATTTTATAACCCTACACTTTAACAAAAACAAGTCATATTATGAGTTAGCCATACCCTGACTTATTAGCCCAGAGGTTGTTTCAGGGTTCCATCTGTGAGCTAGCCATGCCCTGACTTAGATCAGCCCAGAGGATGTTTCAGGGTTCCATCTGTGAGTTGCCATGCCCCGCCCTTGGTCTGATTTTTCTTGCATGAAAGCAACTCGTTATGGGATACACACGTGACACCGAAGTCAGTTGTGAATCCGTAACAGCTACATTTATATCACGAATCAATCTTACCCTCGGACAAGACAGATGACATTGCATCTTATTATTCTCCCAGGATAATCATCACCATCCAAACACCAAGCTCATAATGCAGAACCAACTAGTCCTAGTTCTCGTCGTTCTTTGTATCAGCGCAGCCCTTGTTCCTACCGAAGGATTTTTTAAGACAGGCCGAGAACTAAAAGAACGACTGGCAGCTTCACAACAGAAGGAAGTCGAGAGAGACTATGCCTACACGGACGAAGAACGACGAGCGTTCCTGGATGCCTTGATGAGAAGAGCACAACAAGAACAACGAAGAAATCTAATGGACTGACCAAATGATATGAATGAAGAAAATTTATCGGTAAGGCGGTGATGCTGATGATGATGATATAATGATGCATGATGCTTATGATGATGATAATAAATTATGAAGATGATGTCGATGATGATGATGGTATGAGCTGATGCTGCTGATGATGATGATGGAAACCGACTCTGAACCGATAGGCTCAGAAGGTTCGCCAGGCTACCAACACTCAGGGTCTTAAAATACTGAACTGAGAACGTACTGCCCTTGTTTCTCTATCTACAAATGGTTAGACATTCACGTCCTCTCGGATAAGGACGTAAAAACCAGAGATCCCGTCTGCTTTCACTGTTATCCCCATCGCCAGAAAAGGTCACATTTTCTTAAATTTCTGATATTTCCCCAAAGGCCAATTCAGACACGGTACAACTTTTACTTACCTGTCGCATGCAATCTGCTTACGCCATCCTACAACACATTAAAACCCTACAACTATCGTGTACGACAGTTGCAGCCGTGTTGTAAGGATGGCGTAAGCAGATTGCATGCAACAGTTGTAAGTAAAAGTTGCACGTGTAAATCCACCTTAACCCTGCTTGTTTTCCTTTCAGAATCTAGTCAAGTACCGCAAAGCTAACCACAGAAGACCTACTAACCCCTACTAACCAAGACATACCCACCAACAAATTATTTACGAATACAAGTCTGTATTGAAAAAATTGTTCTACACATCGATGTTGTTATATTTTAGAAATCACTAAAAAATGTGTAAAAATATGTAATGATAATGTTAATAGATAAATTGATCAGTTGACTAGTCAATAAATTGTTTCCGTCTACGACACTTGTTTGGGTTAATGATATGGTGTGTGTTGTGAGCATGCGCTGTTGCTGTAAACGCATTTTCAATATTGCAGTAGTTGGAGATATTTAATGACGTGTTGTAACAGACTTCAGGGTCTTCTCCTTCAGGACCGCGTGTTGGAGTGGGGACGAGCGGAGGCTGGGAAGTGTTTGTTGCTTTGCACTACTACTGTTCAAATAATGTTTGGGATTGCAAGTTCGATAGACTTATTAATCCGCTGCGTGACAATGTTTTTCTATTTCAGACCACGTGTCATTCCCTAAAGAACATGATTCTTTGTTTGAGGTTTATCCATATTCATGTATCACCTCATGCACAACCGTTAGACAAAGAAATGATACTCTAGGGAATGACACATGGTCAGAAATGGGAAAACATTGTCACGCAGCGGATTAGGTCTATTCTCTAGTAAACTACATAAGTGAGTTGGGGTTGAAAAACAAGTGGCTATGTTGATGGTGCAACCAGATGCTAGCCTTTCGTCCCCCCCCCCCCCCCCCCCCCCCCCCCCCCCCCCCCCCCCCCCCCCCCCCCCCCCCCCCCCCCCCCCCCCCCC
>WUCR03101901.1:0-17329 GCA_009858155.3 Phymanthus crucifer
CCTTAACTGGCATCAAAACTTACCTAGTTTTTGCTTCGCGTTTTCGAAGTAAGCTTCCCATGTATTTTTGATTTCAACATCCAGGAATAGAAAGACGAAATTCTCTAGACCATCTCTGTGAATAAACAAGGTAGAAAAGTTAGGTCTGCGCGATTTGTCCTCGGTAGGAGAACTTTGGAGCTATTTGGGTGTTATCAGCAAGCAAGTAAGATACAAGCTGACCACTTACTCTGTTTGCGCTTGCAGCTCAATTCTTGTGTTGAGAGACTGGTGCATTGGGATTTGCTTTTCGGCGATTTGTCTGCCGACTTCGTTCATTAGCTCACGAATCGACGCATCCAGTGCCTGAATATAACAATTATCACAGTTTTACCACATTCTAATCAACTGCTTTACACGCATTCTGCATGTAGCATTGCCTACTGGAGGAGGGGAGGGGAGGGGTAGAGTTCGTTACGTTCCCGATAGGCATAGTGTTTCCATTCCTACGAAAACTGATCTACAACTTTCATGTGAAGCCACCTGAAGAACACTGAGTTGTAGTAGACTCATTTGTACCTGATGACTGACGTTGAGCGAGTCTGTAAGCGAGCTGATTTGACTCAGTACAGACATATCGTTTTCCAGTTTCTCGATTTGTTTTTCCAGGCTGTTGCGACGCTGTAACTCCGGTGAAGCTACGAAGAAAATACCAAGGTTAGGGTTTACGGGAACAGATGTACTTCCTTGCGCCATACTTAGTTAGGGTTTTATGACATAAATACTGTTTGTAGCCTGTAACATGATGGCAAATCAACTCCACTTACATTTGACGAGTTCGACGTATTCTAACGGCATTTTCCAAAGCAACTTGTGTTTGTTAAACTCGCTCCCTGATTGACCAGAAAACCTAAAAAAGGTGTTGGAGTTTAGAAAGGAATAGAGTATACCCCTGAAGGCATACTAGTGATGGTGTGACTTACAGACTTAGTGATCCTCTTCGCAGCGCGTTCGGTTTTCGCTTAACGGACGCACAGACCAGAAGGTCAGTAAACAAGAATAAACAGCGATCTTTCTTCGTAATTGAGCCTCTCTGAAATATAAACATAGGAAGAAGAAGTAATGGCAAGCCTGATGCACGTATTGACCAAATGAATCATTATATATATATACCACTTCTGCAGCCAGGTCCTTCCTGAGGAATCGACGGCTGGGGATGACCAACTGAAGGAAATAAAACAATCAGGTTATTGTTGCGCGCAAGCGCCAAGCTGCATGATGGTACATAGGGGTGTAATGTATTCAACCAACCTCCGTTATCCCTTCGATAGAGGCCTCGATATCTCGCAGCCGCTCGGCTTCGATTTCAGCTTCGTTGACTTCCTTCTCTCCTTTGTTCATTCGATCTGCAAGGGTTTTAATTTCGCCCAGAGCCAGTAACAAATTGCCATAATCGGGGTGGTCCTGGGCCGTGTGTTTGATCATGTCCTGGGGAAAGGCATGGAACAAATATGCATTAGATTTCCACGTATCTGTTGATCGTCTCTAGCATACTGCCTTCTATCTACTCTCTCTCGGGCTCCCAGAATCTCCATTGAAATTGTCATCTCAATTGGGCGGGGTAGGAGGTAGGGAAGGAGAGGTGGGATGGGACGATCAACCTAACTAGACTACTAGCAGCAATAAATACCTTCAGGATCAGAACATATCGCGGTATTCTCTGCACAGGCATTATCATCAAGTCTTGCAGGGTAAGCTTTTCTTTGTGTTCTCTGCAACATTGCTAGAGAAAAAAAACGACATTATCACGGCAATGTTTAGTGTACATTTTGTACAAGGGTGGGAAGAAGATTGACCACATTATCTACGATAATGTTGAGTATTAGGGTAGATGTACTGACCTCGATAAATCTCTGGAATCCTGGCCGTGATACTGTGGCGATTCTGACGGCAGCTCTGGCGTGCAGAAAATGGTTGATGAATGCGCTGTATGCGTCCATCAGGAAGCACTTGGTAAACTAAACGAATAAAGAAACACATTAACAGTCATTTGCTAGCAAACTCTTTTTGGTATTTGAGAGAACAAAGTTGACACACAGGTAACCCAAAGAAAAGGAAAGCGCTAGTCAAAAGACATGCCATAGTGCTGTTTTCCCTACCGATGCTACTAGGATATCTCCAATCTTCTGTTTATCGTGCCAGTCATCAACACGTGACTCCAACTGTTCCAAGAAAAACTCGTGGCAAAGAAGAATGTCTGATATTTGGTAGAACATTTCATCCACTTGGGCAGGATCGACGATATTCGCGTTTTCGGTTTTTTTCAAGGGTTTGTAATAGGCCTGTCAAACGAGATATGAAAACATGATCAAAATTGGAAGAAATGGTTGGAACATTTATAAATACGAGATAGAAAATGTGTAAGCATGTAAACAGAGGCCCTGGGTGTACGTGCTCGTAATGGGTTGGCCTATTTAGTGAGTCATTCCTCTCCACCATAGGGTATATCCCCCTCTCCCCCTACTTTCATTCAGTAAAAATTGGCTCACATCGCATTTCCCCGATACACGAGCTATCTTCCATCTGACGCCCCCCCCCCCCCTTTCCCCGGTAGTCCCTTCCCCGGTACACGAGTTAACTTGATGGTTTAAGACTCGAGAGTAACGACAACCCGTTAGCATAAGGAGAGTGACCTTGGGATATTCTAATCCAGACCGGCGAGGAATGTCGGGCATGAACACCGACAGGAAGGTCATGCAAGGATCAAAGGGATTAACCATATGATTATTGTGATTGTCGTCAGTTTTCTTTGGCTTCAGCCCCTCTACAATGTAAAACACAACGATATGGCTGCATATCCCCCGCATCAATCGAACAGTCCAGACTAAAGCTCTCCAGTGCAAAAGGAAGTGTCTTCAATCAAATCAGTTGGAGTATAGCGGGCACAGCATGGCAACAACAGTCTGGGCTATTTTTAACTGCGGTTTTATTAATAGCACAGGGCTGACCTGTCTCGCGTGCGCCTCTTGTGGATAATTGCCCAAACAGATTGCGCTAGTACTGACTGACTTACTGTGACGAGGTACTGCAAGTTCTGTACATACGACTGCTCGGTCTCTAGCAGGTTCTGAAGAACATGTCTCTTTATGTCCTATAACATCCAATACAAGAACAATGTCAATCCCTAGATAATTATCATCTTAGTTTAAAAAGAAGAAACGGAATTGGTTTATTATTAGAATAATGACATTCTTCGAGTGCTTATGATGCTCCAGCTGTTCGTAATCACGCGACTAATGCGAGAGAAAAAAAAAAACAGGAGTATTTAGTTACTCATTTCATTAATACCAATAATAGAAACAACAAGAACAACAATCAAAGTCAATATCAGTGGAGATATAATAAATAATAAAAATGTAAAAATAAGAAAGTAACGAAGATGTAGTAATAAATAATAAGATCAATAATGATAATAAAAACAATAAAGCTTTATAAAGATGAAAGGGATACTTTTCCGATGCCATTGGAAGAAGTAAATAATGATAAATTCAAAGAGAAAGACATCGTGTCAAAATCCTGTGATAATATTATTTATTTTTAATTCTGTCCACAAACTTTGTGGCGTCCCGCGATAAAACGAACAGAATGTTTACCAAAGAGCTTACTTCTAAACCACTAAGATTATTATGAAAAAGGTAAAATAACAATTAGCAATGTCGTCAAAGCAGAATACACACTATAATGTGATCCGTCGGTAACCTTGGGGATATGCCGTGTTTTGAAATGATGGAAATGAAGAAAATATTTAATAAAAAAAAGGGAAAACTCCAAAAATTTAAAACCGAAAATATATACTGATGAAAGAAAGGATTTCATTCACTTATTTATTTACAGATTTTGTTTCCTTTTTCCTTCCTGTTGCGTGCTTATTTCACATGGACGACAACAATCAATCAGTTATTCAATAGCCGGGTTGTGAGGCTAATATCAAATCATATGCGAGGGGAAAATCGAATGAGAAAAAAGGAAAAAACAACATCGTTGTTATAATCAAATCAATTAAACAAGCACGACACCTGCATAAAATACCATCCTAAAAACTGAAAGATAAAAATGGGCGAAAATGAAGTTGCAAAAAAAAGTAATCAAACGAGAAGAGAAAGATATTCACCATTCAAGAAAGCCTAGTTGTCATGTTCTTTTGTAGTATTCTCCCATTATCTAAGTAATGGACCAAGGCAAGATGTCCACCAACGATAGACTCGAGTATACCTTTCTCATATGATAATGAGCTACTAGTAGGATCACAGAACAAGACTAACTTAATCCTTTATCGATTAAACCAAATGATTGATTTGCGAACTGAATATAAAAAAAAACCCAATACTATCCCCCACCCCCCTCAAAAAAAAATTCAAAATGTCAAATACACAAGTAGAGAATGAAAAATACTTGGAGAAATATGGGTCTAGAGCTTTATGTGTTTACAATTTAGTTATTGTACTTGTACAACGTCTGCGGTGTGTCTGAGGTGATAAAGAGAACAACATTCCATTTCGCTGATTCAAGTCCCAGATAATCAAGTTGATGGTTATCTCGCTTTTGTCTTTTACGCTTTTGGCGTTTACTTTACGGCTATTAAATAAAGTCTAAATTTATGTCTTGTCTTGAAGTTAGGTGCGATAGCGATTTCATATTTTTTACGGTCGATTTCCTTTTAGATTTCAGAATTCATATCCTCCACTGTCAAGGGAAGGATCCCAAGCGGGCAAACTGGGAAATGGAGGTTTTTCGCATCTCTTCACTGGCAAAATGATAACGATGAGTATTAAAAACTAATTGATAGTTTGGATATTTTTCAAAAGTTCCCCCGTACTAGAAAGACAGGGCTAAGAACAAAAAATCACTGCTTCTGATGCCAAACAAGGCTTGCCGTGACTTGGCTGATGATCTGGCTGGGGAGTGCCACAAGGAACGGCATTTGGTCCCCTGAATACCAGGTGTGCTCACCTGGTTCACAACTCCATATTCAGCAAACAGCTAGATGACATTGACATAACACTAATGGTGCGGTTGGTAGCTGGGCACTTTGTTCAACCAATCAGCAAGCAAGTCTAATGTTTATCCAATCAGAATGCTTGTAACATTACTAATACGAAATCTGCATTTCACTGTACGATCAAAGGGAATGGTCAGACAGGTAAAGTAATATCTAAGTACGAAGTTGATTGGCTCAAATCGGTCCACACCCAACCATTGATTCAACAGACTCTGCTAGTGGATGCATCAATCTTTTTTTAACATGCCAGTTAGCTATCAAGTGTCTTATGCACCGTAAATCATATGAGAAAAGAAAATCTGGAAGTGATTTCGCGTCGATTGCCTGGAGTTTTGTTAACGATAACAAATTCGACGTCATGACACCACGAACTCATTCGTAAATCGTTTAGATCAACGGGAAAGTCAAAGGATGAATAATGAACAAGACTGACAACCTGCGCGCGCTCATCCAAAATCATTGACGTAATAACACATGAATGACGTAACAACTGAACAGCAAAGGTCACTTACGTGTTTGGACTTGGGTTTTGGCTGCAGTTTATCCTGTGGCGTACTTGCCTGTACTCCCGTAGCAGGTGGACGTTCAGGTTCCTCAAAGGCTGGACTTACACCACATTTCCGTTCCAGTTTGACCGGTTCTGGAAGCGGTTTGACCAGTTCTGTTTGTGGAGTTTCATAAATGGGTTCCATGGCTGCCAGTTTGGCCAACTTCATTTGCGTCTTTTCGGCTGAGAAGGTGTTGGAGTATAGCTGCTTCCTAGACGATGTAGGCGTGGAAGGTGCAGAATGGACTTTCAAAGATGACTTGCCAACTTCCATGTCAAAGATGCTATCAGGGCTTAGTTTCAACTGCGAATCATCCTTGCTTTCTAATGGCTTTCGCCGCGTTTGACTACTGTCCTGAATCAGAGGTTTAGGAAAAGATGAAGGGCTCGATCTAGTCCTTGATATAGTAGGTCTCTCTTTACTGGAGTTGATTCTTTCAGATAACAAGGCCGCTTCTTTCTTCAGTTTTTCATTGATGAGGTTGGGAGTGCTGTTACTGTTCCTGAACGAATTCAGTTCAACTGCTTCTGCAATTGTTTCGCTTAATGGTGCACCTGCACCGTTTGTTCGTCCACTGGGGTCGCTATGTGACCTCCAAGCATCGCTCGATTTTCCCACTCCTAATACCATATCAGCCCTTTGGACAGGAATCTCACAACTGTCCGAAAAATCTCCCACTATCTCGCTAAACCCACTGGTGGTTAAAGAGTATTTGTCAAGATTTGATTCACTTTGGCTGGGAGACATCCCATCACTCTGAGAGCCAAAACTTTCCACACTCTTGGCGTCTAGAGCTTCCTGGTCAACATACATAAGCCCCATCCTTCGAGACTCTTCTTCACTCAAGTCGTACAGTGTATCGACTTTCTTCAGAGGGATATTGGCCGAGTTATCGTCTTGATCAACGTAGAGATCAGTTGTGATCTGAGGGAGAGAAAAGGACGACGCCAAGTGTGTTCCTGAGCAAAGAGGTTGCTTTTCTTGACTTGCAGACTGTTTGGTTCGCAGTTCTTTGTCTTGGTTTACCAGGTAAGTCTCTTCTGACTCCGAAGCAGGCGAGTGTGTTGCTTTGGGCGTACTCCCGTCATCACTGTCAATGGCTACTAGAGTATTTCGTTTGGAAGACTCGATCATATCAATTTCTAAAGGAAATTCCGTAAAAAACAATTTTATTAGTTTGGGGTGTTGATTCTTAGAGTATCTTTGTTTTTCCGTTTGGCCATAATGGTTGTTGTTCATCTAACATTATTATGATGTCTTTCTAACACATATAAGACAATAACCAAAGAAACTGCGCTACAGGAAGTAGTTAAGTTTCTATGGAAGACGTTACGCCCAAACGGAAAAGGTGTACTGAAGTTCATATTGAGTTTCGATAAAATGATTTAGAATCGATTTTATGTAAACATGACTAAAAATAATAATATCAACATTGAGTGGGAAAAAATGACTAATTTGTAAATCAAAAATCAAGTTCAAGTAAAATTGTGAAAAATAATAGATCACTTTTAAATCAAAAAATAAACTAAAATAAAGATGAGTAGTTTGAACATATGATAAAACCACCTAATCGTTACTACTTTATACGTTTACGAATCGACTGAAATACCCCCTTTAGCACAGAGTGTAGACATTAACAAACCATAAAGATTGATTAATAATTCATTAGAACACTAATAACGCAATTACTTATGCTGGAACCTAATGATATCTTTATCAATATTTTAGATATAAAATGAGAAAATCAGATCAAATACATAAGAATATTTTGACAGAAATACCTCTATAACTATAAACATTATTTCAACCATTTATTTGATTAAAGTTTGTTGCATTATGTTAGAGTATGATATGGTAAGTAGGTTTGGCATATCCTTTGTACAACAAGCTGATCCTAAGTACACAGCTATTAACACTAATACTAAAATGCAGATGCTAAAAGCAAACGTCTTATTATAGAACTAGCACTGTACTGCTAAAAATACCCTACATCTGTCTATTATTAGAACATTTGTCAACACTAACAACATTCTATCTTTGAGGTAGATTGAGTACTTGCTTTTCAAATAATGAGAATTTTAATAAATCATTGCTTCATATTTCTCCTAGAAACAATCTTACATTTTAGTAGTTTTTTTAAGATGAATGAAACTTAGTAGAAAAGCATTCGAGAAAAAGTTGAGCTACATGAAATACATGATAGATCTATATCCCATTAGATTTCCAAATAATGTGGTTTGTAACGTATATATAATACAATATATTTGATTGAAATTTTAAACAGGCCGAGTAAAGCTTGATCGCTGAATTTATTTTGATTTTATTTGTTGTATCAGGGATCCTTTCTTGCTGCAGAAAATCAATGAATTTGCTTTGTATGAACCATTGTGGTATAATACAGAATGAACATAAACACAGCAATAAATGTACATATGTAGAACAGAACAATTATTTGTTTTAAAAAAGAAAAGCTATGTTATGTTTGGACAAATTATTACACTATTTATTTCTGGGAATGGAATAAAAACTTAGAATTGTTTGATCAGTCTTCAATAGTGTATCAACAAGATGTGTTTTAATGTCAACAGCTGCCAGTGTGCTATATAGTAATAGTGTACAAAAACAATTACATTAACCTCAAACAAAATTAAATGATTTGAATTTGGAAAAAGCAAGATTTTATAAGAAAGTTCATTCAAGCATATGAATATATGTGATTTTTATAAAAAAGAATCTGATTCAAAGTTACTCCAGCATCAAACACAGTGTATGAAGTATTACATTTCTGATTATTTAAGCTGAAACTTACCTTGTTTTATTATATAAATATACTATGTATTGTACATATACTGTTGAAGAGCCCATTTCTTGACAGTTTTTACAGATCAACAGTATTTTTCCTGAGGTGTAGAGTAATTGTTAAATGGACAAAGATGTTATATGTCAAAACTGACATAGAAAAGACAGATCAATTGCCATTGTGATATGGTTTACACTAAATGTCTGCAAACACAACAATCCAGTTGGTAAAGGTTTGTTTCAATTCTCTTGCAGAAAATAAATAGAGGTTCAAAATATATATAAAAAATATCTAGGACAGGAAAAACCCTAATGGCATAAATATTTAGTCTAGAAAAAACCCTGAATGTACATTGTCATAAATACTGTAATAAGATCATTTAAATGGTTTAGAAACCACAAAAAGGTACTTTGCATTTTGTTGCCGTAGGCAAATTACTAGGGTTTTGAAATAATCTTCAAAAACATTTTTCCATAAACTCTGGGTCTAAAAATTCAAAATATAGAGAATTGCCATTCTTTCCATTTTTAAATAAAATTGCTTTGGAGGGATGAGTAAATATAGCATTTCATTAGGTTAGAGGTAATATATAGAAAAGATGTAGGTATCTATGAAGAGATGTTGAAGTGAAATAGCTAGCTAGTACACAAGATCACTCAAACAGATTTGAACTAGTAAAATATGGAAAACAGAATAAAAATACAAATGAAGTGTTGATCAATATAACATAAAAATCAAATCCATTCATGAATTATAGAAAAGTACATATACATACGGTATATAGTTGAAATGAATTATACCCAAAACAAATTGTGCATTTAGCTTGAATCATACCTTACATCTTTAAAGGATAGTAAGAAATGTAGCTCATTTTCTTTGAAGCCAAAATGCAAATTTGAATCAAATCTCAATTACATTTGTTATGGGTCACACAAGGTAGTAGCTAGATGATCATGAATTATGTAAATTGATTTTTAAAAACAACTGTTACTCCCTACTATGTTTAACATTAATATTCATAAACAAATATATAAACAATGAATACATTGAAACTGCCTGACTCAATATTCACAAAACAAAACAACAAAAAAACACTCCTCTTTTCAAATCTAAGCTATCATATACATGTACATGTACTTGTACTGGTGGGTGATAGAAAAACAAAGCAGATATGCTATAGATCCTTTAGGTGTATTTGAAGTCCTGTTCATATGCTGTTAATTAATTTACTTAATCAAGAAATGATTATTTGTAAACCTTCCAAAAGATGATTTAAATAAGGATTTAAGGAAATTAATGAAAGGAGAAGGTTATGTTTTAATCATATGTAACTGAAATCAAGAATAAAGTGATGATATGCTGTGATACAGGGAAGGTTTCCCATCACCTACAAACTACTCACCACCACATATCAAATAATGGCCTCTTAAATTTAACCAGAGTTAGTGGAGCTGCCTCATAATTTAATAAAAAGTCAAATTTGTTTAAAAGTATTTTAAAGGTTGAAGTTACAGCACTATGACTGTAAATACTATTATAACAATCATTTCTATGTAAGCTGGATATGCATGATTATCAAAGCAAAAGCAGTAGATTTTGACAATAAAGAAAATACCTTGACAGAATTCTCATTGAAAATTTCAATAGGATGCACGATAAAAAAAATCCTGACAATGAAAAAAATTCTGACAACACACTCAAGATTGTTATTACTAAAGATGGATATTGTACATACCTTTATTTTTGGCATCCTTTGAAAAGCTACTGGTGTCCATACACTTTTCATCCATTGATTCTTGACCCATGGTTTCTTCTCTGGCTTTGATCATAATGGGTCGGTCATTCTCATCATCATCATTACTTTCTGCACCATAATGTTCTTTTTCTAAGCTTGGACTTTCATCTACCTTTAGTATGGTTGGTATTTTTGCTCTAGCTAATTTTTTCTTTCTCTTTTTTACCACAGGTTCTTCAGAAGCTTCATGGCGGGAGCTGTTCTTTATGCGATGCTCCTCATCAAAAGTGATCAAATCACCTTGTTTTTGAACTAAGTGTCGGCCATCATGAGCTTCCAAGTCAGAACCACTGAATGATTTCAAAACCTCCTTGGGATCATAGTTTTCCTCACAAAAATCATGTTGCAAAGGGTGAGAATCATTTGTCAAAGATGTTTCTTTTGGTAGAGATGGTCCATCATCATTAAATGACCGAAAAAGTGCAAAGTTTTCCACATTTTGTTGTGCTCTGATATAGGAAGGTCTACGCACAGCAGACACTTCTTCCACATCATTTGATTTTTTTCGTCCACTTACACCACTTTCCCTTTCTGTCTGATTTGAGGACCAGTAATTTTTGACTGTGTTGTTATTGCTGTTAGTATTTTTGGAATACGCATTATGAAGGAAGCTTTCAGTGTTTGTTGATTGAACACCATCCATTTCCTCCTGTTCATTAACAATAGACAAGGCTCTATGCCCATATGGTCCACCAGCAAATGAATCTGAATCTAAGGGATAAGTCCGCAAAGGTGGATATGATTGTGACATCCATTCACTTGTATCATCTGGCAATGAAGATCCTGGTATGGGTATTGCCTGGGTTGGTTCCCCTACACTTCCTGTTGGTGTTTCTAGTATTGGGGAAGCTCTTCTTTCTGTCGCAGCATCAAAATTTGGTAATATACTTCCATTACTACTGTGGGTTGATGTGGCCTGAGCAAAACCTCTAGTAAAAACACTGTCATCTGTACCAGAGACAGAATATTGAGACTCAATATGGAAATCAGGTGAAGTTGGATGAATAGATGAAGATATAGATACTTCCTTAGGCACTGATGAAACAGGTGAAAAACTTCTACTTGGCTTATCTGTAAATTCTGGAATATTGATGCTTGAATGAGTATCACTTTCTTCCTTAGGAGTAAAAGGTGAACCAATACTCTCTGCTTCACTGGTGTATGGACTTTCCTTGGAAGAGCTTCTCCTTAATTGAAATGGTTTGTTCCTTAAAGCAAAAGGTCTTCCTCTTGAGACTGGTGTCCCTGATCTAGAAGAGTTTCTCTCTAGACTACCATACAAATTACTGATTGCCCCTGATTGGTCTGGCGTGATTGTCTTTTCTTTGGTTCTGTCATAGATATGTTCCTCTGCAGATGCCCTCCGCTTGCTCAGGTTCTCTTTGTTTTCCTTATTAAATCCAGTACAAGTTGCAGAGAATGACTGAATCTGGATTTTCTTGACCAAAGTGGTACCCCTTGGGGTAAGGACAGGAGATGATGTTGCAGATCTTCCCCTACCACCTTCCATCGAGCTAACAGAAGTAAGACTACTTGACCTGAACTGAGCTCCTTTTACCGTAGTTATCGAAGTTCCGGATGCCGCAGTTTTCCCTCTAGTAGTAATATTGTGTCTTACCGAAGAATTGTTATTATTTTCATCCTCTTTCCTACGTGATCGACGATCGTGCACTCTAGTAAGCGTGTCTGTCGCCGACTCTCCATCCGTCGTGTTATCATCACCATACATACTCGAACCTACAGATTTAGCAGAAGTCTTTCTTTTAACTCGTTTTCTACGCTTGGCAGAATTCGAATGGCCTCTTGGATGGTCAGCAGACGAAGAGCACCCATCATTATCCGAAGAACTCGAGAGATCACCACTGCCCGAGTCCGTAAATGTTTGATTCGAAGCGATACCAAGAGGGTTACAATGCGCTTGACGCGAAAACTGTTCCTTTTTATCGTAGTGGCTCATAGCCGTATTACTGCATTCGGTTGGAATATTCTCAGTCTGATGTTCTTGAGTTTGTACCCTTAGCTTATTTGAACACTCGCTTTGTTGTGATTGCGACAAGAGAGAGCGGCAGTCGCTCTTTCCATTATCTTCGCGGCTTTTCGGCTTGCTGTGGCGATGGGAACGATCCGTCTTATTCGGATAACACTCAACGTCTGCATTCCTCAGGATTTTCGATCCCGATTGGCCTTTGACACGCAACCCTTCCTGCGGCTGTTTACTCGTAGGCTGTTTATATGAACCAACATCGATATTGTGGCAAGGCCCTGTCCGTCCCGTGTGGACGCTGGTCGAAACACTGCTCAAATACGCGAATTTACGTCCTTGCAGAGAAGGCCTCGACAACGGTAAAAGGGGTTTGTTTTCCGTGGGATCTTTTCGTAGGGGCTGTTCATCTTCTCCCTCCTGTGGTATCCTTGGTATGCAAGAGGCAAGCGTGCTTCGATCACAATCCGCCATCACATATTTTTGAATTCCAAACACAGCATTACTAGATTGTTCAGAAATCGAGTAAACATTGTCTTTACTGGTTAGCTTAAGTTTGGGGCTGGATATGAAATGTACTGTGGATGAGACACTTTTCGCAGCTGAACGGCGCGTGCCTCCACTAAGACCACTTGTACCATGGTCGCTGCTAATTCTCGATATTTTTATACTCTTCTCGCTCGATTTTACGATTGTTGTTGTCTTTCCATGAGAACGCGCCTCCGTCGGTTCCACATCGGTTGTGCTGTTATTAATACGATGAACCGTTTTCCCTTCGCGTACCTCCAGCCTGGCTTCGCTTCTCGATCGACCCGGCTTGGTAGTACGAGATTTATATCCTCGTGTTTCTAACCGGGATATATGTATAGACATAAGAAAAATCCCCTAGAGTTCGTCTCCTTTACAATCCAATCTTGTGCCACATTTAAACTCGATTAAGTGACGTTGACCTCCTGGGAATTGAATCAAGTATCCCAACACAGGTACAAATCTGTCCGCAGCAGCCACGCAGCTTTCAAATTCCATCACATTATTCAGATCCTAGTTTGAAACGGCTACTGATACCGGACTCGCGTTGATGTGATAACCCACGAGAGAAGTGCGCTGTTTGTATTGTCCAGTTTACAATCACGTTTCATCCATCTACTGTTGTCGTTGCCTTACTTGCTCAACTCCGACTCCCTTTGTCAAGAAACTGTGGATGGAACAAAAACTAGATGTTAGCAGGTTATATATTATTGTGGGGTTGACGCATACGACATTGCTTGCGCACAGTAGGTTTGTCTGCTATATTTAGACTAGCTCCGTAAATGACACCTTATCTTGTTTGATTGACAGATTCTTTACTTTGTGGAATTCTATTGAACACATTGACTTCAATGCCAGCTCAGCTGGACACAAATACAATGGGATCTCTTGTTGATCGATCCACACATCACTGGCTTTAAGACCCAACTACACAGTACACACCGGATATCGACCAGCCTTCACTTATCCTCAGGACCTAACCATTGCATCCTTTTCTGTCATAAAACTCAAGAAAAGGGGCATAATTATGTTTGTTTTTAATCGAACGTGACGAGTCTTTTACTTAAAGGGTTACCGGGATCGTTAAGTCAAGATTTCAGAATACGACCTTGCTATCATCTGTGAACAAGAGTACTTGGTTAGAGTGAACTGCAAACAAATTTACGGCTGACTCAAATAACTGTTTGTCCGTGCCTGATGGCATCGGGAAGTTGAACGAGTCCATTATTAGGTGGTTAGTTTTCATTCTATTAATGGCTATACTCATCGATTAAACAAAGTGTCAGGGAGAACAACCAGATTAAAGAGGCTGTTCATTGGGCTCTCAAAGCCTTTTGCAGCTAAAGATGCTTAAGAATTAAAGAATTTTGATTAGCATGCAATAACGAGAATAGCGTGATTCTTGTTGACCTATCCATTGACAACTATTGTTGGTGTATTTTGGATGATACTAAAATCATTTAGCCGGTGCACCGGATGTTCAATGTACTAGTGCAGCAGATCAATAAAAGCGCCGTGGTTTTCCTTACATAACGAAACTGTCAGTTCCACACTTTACCCAAGTGCTACTTAGCTTTCATATTATTTCTATTCCAACTTTTGTGAAAGTTCACGGTTACTCCAAACCAACAGATGTGAAAAATGACACTAAAATCGAGTAGTGTGACGCTTTTGGCAAGCGGTTCAAGTTATTAATCCAAATCTGTCTTTTGTCACGAGCTTTGATCTCACACAGACCAATGGCTGGCTGCTCTCTCCAAATCCAACAAAATACAATGTGTTTTTCATTAATTGTACCCCAATTGCACTTTTACTGAGCTGCTATAAACCCTCAATTGTCGTCCGTACAAAACAGGGTTAGTGGTCAACGAGCCTCAGATCTCCGGCAAAACCACCGACATATGACTTCGTCCAATCAGACTACAGAAGCCATATCTTCTTACTGACAAGATTCACTACTTCGCTATTCAGTTAACTTTTTTTCCGGAAGTCGATAACGGAGCCCTGCATATTTCTTCGTTAAGTTTAACGTTTAGACGCACGCAGGCTACACTTGCCCTAACTGTCCGACCTGTGAAACTGCAATGCACAAGCTAATTTTAGAGTTTAAATAATCTGCCAATAAAATTGCTTAAAATAGGGTTTATATTTTCTGTGGAGCTCAAAAATCCGGATGTTTAAGAAGGCGCCGTTATATCCTTCTACACAAGAGCGCCCTGTTCTCTTGTTTTGTATCGAACCTGGTAGGGTTATAGAGAGATTTACAGGATTCCAAACCAGAGAGGACTTGATAGTGCTCCCATTACCAAAAGACTTGATAATCAACTGATAGGCAGATGTGCAGTTTCGGTTCTTAGTGTTTGGTTATGATGGTAATCACGATTTATTAGAACCAAAAAAGAAAAGAACAAACAACAAACTGCTCTTTCGTAATTTCAGAACAATTTTTAAAGTTGGTCATTTACCAAGAGGCAATAGTGAACGCGTGCGCAAACTTGTTGGTTAGTTGCACCACTGCTTGTTCGTTGCCATGGCAATATATGATTGATAAGGAGACCTTCTAGAACTGTTTTTACGAGTCGGAAGAAAAGTGTGGTCAAAAGACCAAGGGAACAAAGTCAGCTAAACTGCAGCCCGTTTTGAAGATGGCCGAGTATAAAACTGACAAGCAAGCGTGTCATTGGGAAATAGGTTTTTTTTATACAGGAACAATAGGGGGCCTCAACAATATGCACACTCAAACAGCGTACTATCAAGAACACATTCACGGTCAGTCAGAAATACCGAATCACGAATATATTTTGTTAACTTTATTAATAACCAAAACCAAACAAATGTCGCCAAATGTCTCGGGGTAAATGATGATTTGGCCCTGAGTGTCGCCCGTGAATCAATGTTGATTTTCTTGACGTCATCATGTTGTTCATCAGAGGACAAGGCAGTCATTCTCGCCGCGGGAGAGAATCACAACTACTTATTTTCAATTTTATCTTTAAAACAACTTTGATGAACGCAGACATTACATTCTTAATATGAACACGATGCACCTATGCATTCATGATGACACTGATGAGGATGATGGTGATGATGACCCTCTCTTTATTTGAAGTACCAAGCAATCAGGCGCACTGGGAATCTGCAGAATTTCCGGATAATTATTATTAGGACGATGAAATTTGAAGAAGTTAAATACTCATTTATATTACCTCCCATGGCTGCACTGGCCCCTGATTAAGTTGTCATGATAGAACTGTCACTAGGGCGACCTTTGGTTGAATAGCTTATTCAAGAGGGACTTCTAGATGATCTGCTGTTAATTTGAGTCACTGATGGCAATGATCAGCTGAGCATGCCCCATAGGATGGATGTTTAAACTGCCACTAGACAAATAGGGCTGTTCCAGAAAGAAACATAAATTCACTGCATTTTCTGTGCATCTTATAGTTTTTGTTATGCTATCTGCAGTTTCTTGGTCGAGCTCAGTTTGGTGTATAACCCAGTGATGCCATATCGAATCAGCATCACTCAAGACCGTCAACATCATCGCCCGTAGAGCAAACACTGTGCTACAAATATCGGAGGGTTTGTCGAAGGTCAAGGACACCCAATTAACCAATCAGCAATCTACTTTGCTTTTACAGTCAGTTTTTGAATCCTAGGTGGCCAGGGGGTGAGTGGTTGGGGGCAGCAGTATTTGCATGGTATGGGAAATCCATCCATCCTTTCTGCTGTGGCACAAAATTGCCCATCCCTTTTTCCAGTCTGTTATTAGATTGCAGTATCCCTGTTTGATGTGCATTCCTAATACTACCATCACCCCTCCTTCATGCTACTGCTATGAAATGAACAATCCCTTGATGAAAGCTAGTATAAAAATATAGACAGCAAAACCTCAGAATGGTTGACTGGTTTTAGGGAAATGCTGTGAAGAAATCAACTGCAGCCCCAATTAAGTTTGGAAAGTTGAATTGAATTCTCATCATTGCATTTCAATTACTGACACCTAACATCCATTTCACCCAAGTCTGCTCTCATTCTGACCTCTAGCTCAGCTGGTAGAGCATGGTAGTACAAATCCAAAGGTCGAAGGGCTATTTCTTGCATTATCACTGTCTAACATTGAACTGAGTGGTTTTCATAAATCTGTGAAATAGTTACTAAGGTATTGCACATTAGTAGGCCCTAATTCCTTTGTTTTCTTTTGTTCTCATCTGACTATTACACATTAATTACTGCTATTTATTTCTCAGGTTTACAAAAACACTCATACTAGTAATACTATTGCTTTGAGTTTAGTAATTGGACTTGAAATATAAGCTGTCAACTATAGTTTAATTCTGCTATTGCAAACTTAAATCCATAGCTGAGTGTTACAACTAGATATTTGTCATGTCAGAGTTATGAAATAGACTTTAATTTCTGTCATATTAAACCATCAAAGGTATTGGTTCCAAATTACAGATCATTTGGACAAATACCCATTAAATGAGAAGCTGTGAGAATTGATAATAACATGAATCAATACTGTTCAGTTATGCACCAGTCAATGTAAACCCCGAACCCCCCCACCCCGGGACATAGGTGGGGATTGGTTTTGAATAGTGTACCAAAACTGACAAATGCCCCACCCCGTGGGGAA
>WUCR03102556.1:1353-21362 GCA_009858155.3 Phymanthus crucifer
CTTTGCTTACCCCTTCGTTCTCTAAATCAGTATCCCATCCATCGTCACTGCTGTCACTATCCGACCCGTGGGATACACCAGCCAACGATCCCCGCCCAATATGTCCTCGCAAACTCCCCGAGTTCAAAACCCTTAGAGTTTTATCGACGCGTTTGATAGTTTCGCTCCTTTCTCGAGAGATGTTTGACTTTGGTGTGCTTAGCGCCATCACGTCTGCTTACAACAATTCACAACTGGCATCGGATGGTCCTTGAACACAAACCAACAGTTACAGTAATTAATAATTCGCCGTTTCCATATCGAGCGGGAAACTGAGTCCAAGGTTGCACCGCAAAGCATGCATGGATTGTTTGGAAGGACAGAATTTTCAATATTTCAATATTTGAACAGCCAGGCACACAGCAATTGAACTTGCGAGGTATAATATTTACGATAACATGTAAGACTTAAAAGAAGGACGCTCTAGACTGATGCTTTGCCGTCCAAACTCAGACTCAGTTTCCCGCTCGATACGGAAACGGAGAATTGTCCTACGGGGCAAGGATGTGATCCAATGTCAGGTTAGGGAATATAACACGAATACAAACCGAGTAGTACAGAGGTTTTACTGAGAACGAAGCAGTTAAATGGCAGAGTGATGAGCAGAGGAGGGAATTGGGGCAAAAGCAAAAAAATTCAAGTGAAGTTTCAAAAAATGTCTTCTCAGGAAAAATATCTGCAAAGTCCATAAAAGAATTCGACTTTTCGTGTACAAAAAAGCTTATGGCCACCCCTCCCGCCCCTCCCTCCCCCCCTCCCCCCCTCCCCCCCTCCACCACACACACACACACAACACTTCTCTAATGTTTCGATTCTTAGTCGAATACCAGCTGTGCATGCACTAATACAATGACATACAAGCGCTATGGCGGGGAAGTGATCTTTTCTATATATATATATAAATTCTGCTTTTTCATTTGCCTCTTTCTTCTTTCTGCTTCCATTCAGTTTCGCTAAAGGGGATTCCATATTCACAGCAAAAAAAGAAGATGTAACGACTGCTTTCGACATGTCATTGGAATCCCACATCGAATCTTGACCTTTGACAATAATTCGAATAGCATGAGTTGTCAAGACGAAAACTCAATGAATGCTTTCATAGCATTGTAGATCTCGAAAACCTCAAACTCCATAGTCGACTGACTGAAAAATTCATGAAAAGTAATAAGCTACAAAAATGAAATTTAAATCAAAATTACGAGGGATTTTTTTCCATTATTTGTTCGTTGTCGTCAAAAGCCTTGTAAACATGGTCTACATGGCAAACAATCAGACCAATATTCAATCACTTGGCTAAATTCTCGCCTTCTAAGCGAAGCTTGTTCATAATTCATTCGCCCTGATACCGAGATGCTGATCATCAATTTAATTAGACTTAAGAATACACTGAAATTTAAGAATAGAATGAAATAAAGCCAATCACTTACTGTTATAATTCACTTATACGAACATGTTTGGTACATCAAGCTATCAGCGCCGATTCCGAGTGCCATCTGTTACCGTGATCCATCTATGAAATGTTCTATCAAATTCACTTACCTTTTAGCCTTCCTTTTAACTGGACTTAATCCAAACTTGTTTCCCTAAAGGATAATCCGAAGGGATGAACAGGCGCTCTAAATTATTCATCCTCAAAGATATCAGTGGCACAAAAGACATCTTTGCATGTTGGGTAAATTAATTTTCAACTGTTACTATGCCAACGGATGTCATCTGGTGCGTTCGCATGTGACAGCGAAAAGAACAGTAAATCCGTAAAGCAGCTTTAAGTATATAGCAACAATATAACTGTAGATGGATTTTCAATGTTAGTGATCATATATTTGTGGAATGTTTTTTCGGCATGTAAACAGTGTTTCTTTATTCGGTAGAATATTCATGATATATCTACTGTCAAGCACAGCTGCTGTGTTAAACATAATAACCTCTTCCCCGTCGATTTAGTTAATTGCCTTTTTCTTTTAACAGGAATTGAAAGCCCATTTATCAGTCTTAAGAGAATGCTTTTCTTTTGACCAGCATGCAATCAAGTCATCAAGTCATCCCATTATCTCCATCTTTCTAGATTGATTTTTGGACTTTTGATTCATTTATACTACTGCTAGAGCAAATGATTCTCTACCCAGGTTGGCTAAGAAGTTCTCGCCCCGGTTGCAGACGATACCGCAAACGTCGAAGTGCGTGAGCGGGATATGACGCAATGGAGTAACTGATCCTCTGGAACCCTGGGTAATCAGCACCTTCTAGTGGCTTGCCAAGGGTGCTAACTCCCGTTCAACCAAAGAAATTGTAAACTATTAGAATCAATCTTCATGGTTTTCCCTTGGGGGTGGGGGTGGGGAAATCCGGTTGTTATGTCATCCCCTGTCTAGCATATTTTATGATATAAAATGTCCCATCATTTCAATATATTTTCCTCACCCAAATGCCACGGTACCAAAAACGAAGTTAAATATTTTCTTATTATCCCGATCAGTTCTGGGGCAATGTTAGTGTCCATATCCCCTTTAAATCACGTGCATGTCTCCAATCGTCAAAGGAACTTTATTTTAACTCGGAAAGAAAGTCTTTTAAGACTTAAATGCCATAACATACTTAAACAAAATTCGATGTTTTCAAAAAAATTCATAATGAAGAGAAAGCCATGTACATATCAATCGCATTTTGCATTATGATGGAACTGCAGCTTCAAAGAAACCCAGTAAAAATAAGAAAAATGCATTAGAAATTTACTTTTGCAAGCTCTTGATAATCTATTTCTCCATTACAATTTTTGTCCAGCAGTCCAATCAGCTTGTGTTTCTGTGCATCAGTTAGCGGTACTTGGGCATCTTTCAGCCCCCTGAACATCTCATCTGGTTCAATTGCCCTAGATTTGTCTTTGTCCAAACAGTATTGGACAAGTCGATCGCTCGGATACGTTTTTCTAACAAATAGTTCTCACAATCTTGAGCAACACGTGTTTAGTCTTCTTCTTTATGTCTTCTCCATCGTTTATTCCTCTCAGGCTTTGATCTAATGGAGTCTTTTCAAAAGTTATCTGAAAGTCTTGGTTGTTGATCTCGAAGTCCTTGAGTAAGTCTGTAGGGTCCTTTCCAACAATGACGTTGTTTACGTGTAGCTCGTCGCTTTCTGCTTCAGAATTGTTTTTCATTGCACGTAGTGCAAATGATCCAGCTCTTTCCACAAAATTAAAACCCATCTTAAGACCCGACGAGTGTTATTTTTCTCCAGTCCCTTGGCGAGTTCCAGGGCTCCTCGTTGGGCGCGATTGTGACTAAGATCAAGCTCGGCTAAAGTGTCTACAACTAGCAAGCGCACCTTTAAGTCTCAAGTGATTCCATCTCAAATCCAGAGTTTCCAGGGAATCATTGTCTTCAATGTCTTTGGCTAAGATTTCTCCGTCAGTTTCACAAAAGGAATTGTGACTGAGCCTTAGATGTTTTAGGGTTGCGTTTTTCTTGAGCCCATAAGCTAAAGGTGTCGCGTCTTTATCGTTGAAGTTGTTAAAAGATAAATCCAATCTTCGCAAGTAGATGTTGTCTGCCATAACGTTACTCATAGCTACTGCACCACGAGAATTGAGCGCATTTCCAGCCAAGTTAACCTCATTTATGTAACAGTTTTCCTTTGACATCACAGCAAACAGTTCTGCGCCTTGATCCTGAATACCATTCTCTTCTAAGTCCAACTTCTCGACTGTAGTACTCTTTGCTAATGCCATCGCCAAAGCTTTCGTCCCTAGTGGTCCAATACCATGATGAGCAAGAAAAATTTCCTTTCCGATATTTTGAAGCAAGGAAGATATCTGTGTAACATTAAGTTTGCGAGAGGCTCGAAGGTACGCTGCCTTCCCTGCCAAACCAAAGCTTTGTCGTCTTGGTCTCTGCTGTTCTTCTATTTCAGAGGGACACTCAAGGTCAGAGTCCCAATCACTATCACTCCTTGCTTGCTATGTCACTGCCATCGTCGTCATTTACATTTCTCCTTTGATTGATTGTTGTCTCTTGCTCTTGTGCTTGCAGACTTTTTGCCAGCCTTATTTCTCTTAATGTTTCATTGACTCGCTCAAGTGTCTCGACTAGTTCGACTACTGACATTTTCTTCAATGGTTGACATGGCTTTTAGAAGTCAATAAGAGAAACCAAGCAGTTCTGTGTCGACATCCACTGACTGTTTCGTTTGATTGGTAGCCACAACACAACTACCCAACACAAAGTGCCTATTACATGCTCTACTTGTTCCTATTCATTCACTCAGTACAATAGATTTAAAATATTGATGCATTAGCCATTAGCCATTTATCATCTTTGGCGTTCATCACATATGAACCAGAAAAAGCTGTTTCACTAGTACGGCGTTCACACTAGAACCGTGTTTTGTTAAATTGGTTTTTTCTATAATATGAGAACATTCAACTCAGTTGGAATGAAACTACCTCAAATTTATATTGTGGTCCATAAACAACAAATATGCAGTTTTTGCATCAAAGCTTGCCTGTTGTTCGCGGATGATTTTCTAAACCTGTTTAATCAAACCATGTTTAAGCATCGGTGTGAACGCAGTATAGCTTTACATCAATTCCTAAACTGTCGCCCTACCATGGAAGAGTGTTAGCCTTTCCTTTCATTCTAATAACTGGAAAGCGACTATGGGTTTTCAACCTGGCCAAACCTGGAGACTTTCTTAGAACAATAGCCTAATTATGGTTTTACTTATTAACAATGTAATAATAGCCTTGGAAAAATGAAAAAGTCTACTAAAGATGTACGCTAAAAAACGCATTGTCGTATAGAATGAGAATAACTGTTGATAAAGCGATATCAACATCAACATCTCAGGAATGAGAGTTTTTGAAAAGCTCAGGGATAGCCTCACTTTCATCACCTGTATTCTCTCTAGTGATCAGAGTATTTTTCTCCGAGTTCTACGATCTTCTTCCCTCTAATGTTGAGTAATCAGCATCTACTAAAAATCAATTCTACCTTAGAGGCCCGCTATAGTGCTTATCTTTTATGAAGTGAAGTTAAGTCATCTGCAGCAAATTTGGAGCATTAGTTTTGACTTTGACATTGGAAGGAAAGACAGAGGTAAAACATGTACTGTACTTCGAAACCCCGAGAAGAGGTTGTCCAGTTGCCCAGCAAGGGGTCCGGGGGGCAGCTTCATTCGATGTGTTGCAATGTTATTTTTTTCCATTTCAAACCACATGTCATTTCCCCATTAGTATCTTTTTTCTAACATTGTGCATGACAAGACGCTTGAATATGGATGCACCTAAACAAAGACTCATATTTGCTAGGGAATGAGAAAACGCAACGCAACGAATAACGTTTATTTGAGGGAGGCGATTATTTCAAAAATCATACCTAACTGGAAACCACATACCTAATGCGTAGCCAAACATTTTCACTGCGACCACACCGTCCGAAGCCACCGGAACAAATTTGGAAATTAGCTAATCATGATTGAGTATTTAGACAAGGAAATATTTTACTCCATGTGTGAAAATACAAATAGGAGTAGAAAAGAAGCAATTTTGAATCCAGAATTTAGAAATATCTAGTTATTCGGTGCATGCCAAAAACGTAATTTGTTTGGGAGGCTTGGGATCTTGAAACCGTTCTCTAACACTTGAATGCGATGTAGATATTTTTTGAACATTCACATTCAAACTTCTATTGTAACTGCCCATTTCACAAAATTTGTAATGCGGCCGGGCGCTTATTTGAGGGTGGCGTTTACTCGGGTGCGGCGATTAAAAAGCAGTTTACATTTTCTGAACTTCGACACAGTAAAAGTAAGATTAATTTATCGCTAATTTCAAGAAGAACAATGAAACGAATTCCATTGACATTGTTTAGCTTGACTTTCGGAAAAAATATGAAATGTATTTCAGTCAGCGTGTCCTCACTGCCAGATCCGATAGAATAAATTATCTCGTTAAAGCGGCCAAAAGCGCCCTCCTTCTCAAACCATCAATGCGAGCGAAGCCGCGGTAATAGGCATGGATACCCTTAAGACCTCTGGCTCCAAATGACGCGCATATGTTATCTGAGCTAAATAAAACAATAACAACAACAATGTGATTCTTAGGAATCTTTAATTTGAATGGATGGCATTTGTAATTAGATAAAACTTAAATATAACATCCTAATATGAGATCCGCTGCAAAAACTTAAACCTAGTCCCTTGGTTTTCTTAGCTATCACTCTTAGGCAAAGGACCTACATAGAACTGATGTTTCTTAAGAATTAGTTTATAATGCTCCTCCAAACATCAATTATCAAACTTAACATTTCTTGTTATTGCTATGTAACATTTTTCTTGGATACACTGTCACATCATGATTAGATAGTTTGTTATTACAAAAATATCTTAGCTTCCCTCTTTCTCAAAAAGATGATCACCGTCTTTCCCAGCCTTCAGTGACAATATATACAAGAAAAGCTACTACAAGATGGTGAAATTATCATTAAAACCGAAACAATTGTTAAAGCAAACAAGTATTATTCGTGCATAACTCCAAAATACTAATTCAAAAATATTCAAACAATTTTGTTTTATTTGACCAATGGAGCTTGGTCATTATCATCACCATCATCACTTAAGACTCATTCTACTTTAATAGTTTCGAAAAAAATACCAAAAAGGTTGATAATTACTCACTAAAATTATTCTTAAAATTAAATTTACCTAATCCGATCTTGCTTAGAAGCAAAAGGTAGCAATACCTTATGTGCTGTGCCACATCTATTTTTTTCCTGCATGAAAGGGTTGGGGAGGAGATTTTGAAGTTTAAATATTTAAGGTGTAGTCCAGGAAACTATACTATGGTGCGCTACCATGGAAATAAATGCATCGTATACTGCAGTTGGTGCTAGACTCTATGCATTTAATGCCAGTTCTGTTAATAATTGCCGTACTATCAAACCTATTTAACCAAAAGCAGTGTTCATTACATTGAATTCTTCTCAACTTGCAAGTGTCCTTACTTCTTGGCGGTCCTTGCTGACTTGACCACCACTCTCTTGGTAACGACTTCGGGTTCGTCGTCGTCATCATCGAATTCCAGGCCAGTAGATTCTCCTTTCGGCGAATCACTGCTGAAGAAATCTTGCAGGGATCTCTCAGTAGAGCGACTTACATCTCCTGATCCTGATGCCGTTCCCGAAGTCTTAGCTGTGTAGGAAGTCCTAGAAGGCGAGCCACCGCTAGTATCTCTTGTGACGTACTTTCTTGTAACGGTCACTTGTTGAGGAGAACTCATTGTGGTACCGGCACTGGAGGCCTGGATGCTGCTCATTGTCAATTGGCGTTGGAGGTTATCCACTTGGTAGCGGTAATTTTCACAGCGGGTCTTAGAGTCTTTCAGTTGGTTCAAAAGGTCTTCCACTTGGGCATCGGCTTTACTTCTGAGCAGCGATATCTGAGAAAGCTGAGATTCTTTCGCACGGTTACAGTCCTCAAGAGCTGTTTCAACGCGGCCCAGCCTAAAAAGTTTTGATTGACATTTATCATTAGTGTTAATAAGCTAAACAATAGAAATTGATATTTGTTTAGGGCCCAGAGGACGACATCCCTAACCCAAAATGGTGGTAGTTAATGGCAATACCTTTACTGCGGTTTTTCATTTTCTGCGAACTCAGACGTTCAACGGCTAGTGGATTTTTGCTGCCGTCAATAACAAAGATAAGAGGTACCGACTAATTAGCATTGATTGACGGCAGCGAAAAACCCATTTCACAACAAGCTGTTGAAATGTCTGAGTTCGCAGGAAAGGGAAAACCGCAGTAAGAACCTGTCGAAAAGGATTTTGGTGGAAGTTTAGGTATTAAACGCCATCATTGTTAAGACCCGTGACATCGTAACTACGAGAGGTACACGGAGCCTCGCCCCTCCCTCGTAAATCCGATATACTTACTTGTTTTGGAGTTTTGTTATTTCAACTTGGTACTCTGCTTTGCCTTGTTGGTTGAACTTGTTGTCGTTGTCAATCTCACCCATGCGATGTTGCAGAACTGTGAGCTCATCCTCCAGTTCTTCGTTTCTTTCTCGGGTAAGATCGTACTTCTCTTCTATTTCGGATAGCCTCTTCTGTAGAACAATGATATCATCCTTCAGGGCATCACTCTTCAAGATGAGATTCTTGTTCTTGATATCAAGTGCAGCAATCTTCTCGCGTAATACCCTGTTGTCGTTGTCTAGTTTAGCGTTCATCTTGTAGGCGTTCAGGAGCTCAGCTTGAAGCTCATTTTCTCGTTCTTGGGAGCGCTTGTAAGCGGCTTGGAGAACGGCATAAGATGAAGAATCGTCGTAGTCTTCTATGTTGGTTTTGGATTGGATGTCGATTTCGGCTTCCAGTTGAGCTACACGTTTTAGAAGCACATCATTTTCAGCTTGCAGGTTGTCCTTGCCAAGTTTGCAGTTATCAAGGTCGTTTAGTAAGTCGTGAATCTTCCTCTTTGCCGTTTCCAAGTCATGGAACAGTTTGTTCTTGTCATTGGAAAGGCCTTGGTTAGCGTTTTCAAGGTGGTTGATGGTCTTCTGCATGCTGGCAACTCTTTCCTCTAGTTTCTGCTTCTCCAAGCTGATGTCATCGAAATTCTTCTGCAGAGTGTTAAACTTGTTCTGCCAGGACGTTGCATCAGAAGCCAGACGATCCTTCTCAGCACGCAATCCATCAACATCATCACCCATGCTGGCGAACATGTCCACTCCCGACTCAAGCTGTCCGCCGGCTGCTTCACGTACGACAGTTTCAGTCTCGACTCTCTCGTAGCGGCTCTTGGCTTCTTGTAATTGATTTCTCAGTGTCTCGATCTCGATCTTCAATCTGGAGTTCTCATCGCGGGAGTTCTGCAGCTGGTTGGTAAGGTCAGCCAGTTGAGGCTCGGCTCTTAACAAATCACTTTGCATGTCACGTCTTTCCGATAGCAGATTCTCCAATTCGTTCCTCAGCATGGCGATTTCTTTCCTCAACTTATCGTTGTCACCCAAAAGGTTCTTGATTTCGTCTTCCAAGCGATCGACAGTGTATTTTCTTTCAGCATGCTCAGCGACTTGAGCATCAAAGTTTTGCTGCAGGTCACGAAGTTTCTGTTGGAGCTTAGAAATTTCAGCTTTAAGGGCCTCGTTTCTAGTTTTATTCTGGTCAAGGATTCCACGGAGCTGAGCTTGAGTTTTAGCTTCATTTTGAAGTTCGTCCTCTAGAGCATTGATCTTGTTCTGCAGATTTTGCTTATCGCGTTGGAGCTCGGCCTTGGAGTTCTGGGCACTCTGCAATGCAGCTTCAAGTTCGGCTATCTTCTTGTATGCATCCAAAAGCTGTTGGTTCATGAAAATAAATGAAATTTTAACTTGGCATTACTATGACAAAACGACAAAAAAAGTTTACAATTAAATGAAATTAAATTTCTAAATTAAGGGTCTAAGTCGTACCTCCTTCTGCTGAGCTTCGATATTACGCTGCGCCTCGTCGTTCTGGGCTTCAAGCTGTGCAATCTTGTGCCTTGCATTCACGATTTCATCAGTCAGATCCTTGATTTTGGTTTCAAAGGTCTGATTGTAGGTTTCCAAACGTGTCACTTTGTTCTTAAGATTTTGCACCTCTTGTTCCAGTTGAGCATTCCTCTTCTTCCATTCCAAAGCCTCGTCAGGATCAACCTGTTGAATACGAGAAGCAATCTTAAGTAATGAAACCCAAAGGGGTGGTAATTAAAACTAAAGGAAAGTTATAAAAGATTAGAAAAATAAACAGTCATACATACCCTATCCTTGGATTGCAACTCATTGAGAGCTTCTTCCATTTCTTTGATTCTCTTGTCTTTCCAAGCACTCTGGCCATCAAGGATGTTCTTATCGCGGTTGGTGCTTGATAGCTCATTTTCGGTCTTCGTAAGTCTGGCGCGCAGTGAAGTGATCTCACTTTCCAAAAGATCCTTGTCCATCTTCAACTTCTTGTAGGAACCATCCAAATCTTTGTATCTCTTTGAGGATGAGATGTCGATGTCGATAGACATGCCTGAAGGAGGTGCTGATTGTACTTCATTGACTTGATTGGCTACAACCACCAAATCACCTCTGAGCCTGTCTTTCTCTTGGCGATGGGTCTCGAGCTCGATTCTCAGTTGAGAAATTGTTTTCTTGAGGCTGCTGATCTCCATCTTAAGGCGGTTCTTGTCTGCTTCAAGTGCCTTGACGCGGTTCTCCAGGTAGAATATCTTCTGGTTCTTGGCAGTAAGCTCGTTCTGCAGCCTCTCGATATCCTTCAGAGCATTGAGGTACTTGTTCTTGAAGTCTGTGGCGCTTGCATTGGCTTGGGCCAAATCCTTCCTAAGTCGATCATTCTCGTCACGAGCAAGATTGAGGAAGTGTTCAAGTTCAGCAATCTTGCTCTCTTTTTCATGGACTTTGTTGTTGAGCATAGTCACTTGATCATTGTACTCATCAATTCTTTCTTGGAGTTTGGCAATCTTTTGTTTCAATGCAAATATTTCGTTCTGCAGTTGCTTCTCGTTGTTTTCATGCCACTGAAGCTGGTTGTCTTTGTCAGCAAGCTCTCTTCTTAAGCCATCAACTTGCAGAGCCAAGTCACTTGCAGCTCGTTGTGCTTCAAACATATCTTCCTTGGCCCTTGCAAGCTGAGCACGGGTCTCATCTAGCTCACCACGGAGTTTGGCAATATCTTGCATGGCCCTGTTGTAGTCTTCCTCCATGCTCGCTATCTTTTTCTGTGCATTTATCAACTCGGCGTTTAGGTTTTCATTTTCGGTTATTGTCATTTGAAGTTTGAGATTGACATCACCGAGCTCTCTCCTGAGCTTGTGAAGTTCGGCTTCAAGATCATCTTTTCGTTTCTTGGATTCAGACAACTGGGCGCGCACGGCGGTCAGTTCCTGGATGAGCATATTGTTATCACGCTCTAGGTTATTCTTCTGAGTTCTCAAGGAGGCTATGATTCCTGGTGCATCTGTTTGATCTCCAGCCTGAGCCAATCTGGTTTTCAGTTCTTGAATCACCCGTTGGAGGTCCAGAATCTGGTCTTCTAGGTCTTTAATTTTCTTGTCTCTGTTACCGAGCTCTACTTGCAACTTGGAGTTAGCGTCTGTTAAGCTCTTGTTTTGTCTCTCAAGTTTGTTATACTTGGTCCTGAGAGATTCGAGGTCAGATCTCAGAATCTCTACTTCCATGTCTTGAGAAGACTCAACGAGGATCTCTGTGTCCATGGTGATTCCTGACTCAACAGGTCTTTGGCTTTCGATGTTTATGATCTGCTCATTTGCTTGGTTCAGTTTCTGTTGCAGATCGAATTCTTTTTCGCTGCTCACCTTGTTAGCAATGTCCATTTCGGCAACTCTCCTCTTCAGATTGACGTTCTCCTCTTCGAGACGTCTGGCCTTATCACGATGACCATCACCTGCATTTTCAATGATTGTAAGACGATCAGTCACAGAAGAATGGGACTTCTCGAGATCGCGAATCTTCTGTTGCGCAGCCTCGTAATCTGCTTCAAGGCGTCGCATATTTTTCTTCAAGGAATCGTTCTCCCTCTCCAGCTCTTCAATCTTGCTCTTCAGGTCATCGATTATGCGATCCTTGTTATCAATCTCTTTGATGTAATAGTCAATCTTGCTCTTGAGATCGTTCAGCTCACGCTCAATTGTGTTCTTCTCTTCCCTTAGGACATTGAGCTGTCTCTTCAAATCATCGATCTTGTCATTTAATAACTCCTTTTCTTTTTGGAGATCCCGGATTTGTTGTTCAAGGATGCTGATCTTGTTGGCACTGGTTCGAAGATCCTCGAGTACGCGGTCTTTTTCGGCTGTAACTCTAGCAAGAAGATTCTCAAGCTCATTGATCTTGTTTGTCAAGTCAAGAATTTCTTGTTGGAGTCTTGCATTCTCTTCTTTGAGTCTATCGTTCTCATCCTTCATGGCGGCCAGTTGTTTCTTGACACTATCTAACTGCCCTTCTATGTACTCTTTGCTTGCGGTCAGACTATTAATAGTGTTGTCTTTTTCAGTTGCTTCTCTTTCCAAGGCCTCAACCTCCATCTTAAGCTCCACGATCTTTTGCTGCAAATCTAGATTGTCGCTTCGAGCTTTTTCTAGCCGGTCGTTAGCGTCCTGAAGTTGGTTTTGCAAGGATTCGTTTTCTTTCATAGTGGCCTCCATTTGTACCTCCATGTCAGCAAGTTCATTATTCGCCTTCAATAATTCGTCTTTAAGCGCTTGCTTCTCCTTTTCAATGCGATTCTTCAAGGCTTCAAGGTCTCGTACCTTCTTTTGGAGAGAGTTGACCATGGCTCGAAGATCAACGTTTTCTTTCTGCAGGTTTCGGTAGTCGGCTTCCAGCCTGTCATAGCGGTTCTTGTACGACTGAAGCTCTTGCTTGAACCTGTTCTCACGGTCCTGGCTTGCCTTGTAAAGAGTTTCAATTTCATAGTAGCGGGTGTCGTGGGTAGCGCTAGCAGAATCTCGCTCTTCTCTTTCCTTGTTCAAGTTGCTGATCGTAATTTCAAGTTTGCTAAGATTGAGGTTGGTATTCTTGTAGGTTTCCTCTAGTGTCTTCAGTTTGCTCAGGGCGCTTTCCAATTCGTTCTTGGTGTTCATCAATTCTTTTTTAAGTTTTGCTAGTTCTTCGTCAGCAGCTGCTTTAGCGTTTCTGAGTCTTTCAATCATCGAATCTTTGTCTTTGATGATCTTATCCTTGGCTTCCAGTTCTCTTTCTCTTGTCTTCAAGTCACTCAACACAGCAAGATAATCTTCCTTTAGGTTTCGGAATGCTGCATTCAAGTTGTCAAGCTCAACTTTCAGGTTATCCCGCTCTTTCCTCACGCTTGCGAGCTGTCCTTCCAAAAGAGCAAGTTTATGGTTTTTGCTGCTGAGTTCATTGTCAAGAGCATTTCTTTGGTCTTTCAAGTTTTTGATTTCTCTTTCTAGTTGCTCAATACGGTCATTTAGAGCTTTGTTCTTGCGTTCGAGTTCCTTCTTGTCCTCTATGGCAGCGTCAGCGGCTACGTTGGCAGCCAAGACATCGCGTTTGGCGTCTTCCAAATCCTTCTGGAGCTTCTTGATTTTGTTGTTGAGTTCATTGATAACTTTGTCTTTCTTGGCGATGACATTGTTAAGGGCATCGTTCTGCTTCTTTTGCTGAGCATTTTCTGCTTCCAAAGTGGCAATACGTTCCTTTGCTGGAACAAGCTTATTGTTGGCATCTTTAAGTTGATCTTTGAGCTGCTGGTTCTGTTTTCTTAGGGTGTCGATTTGATTCTCCAGCTTAGCGATCTTTGTCTGTAAATCATACAAGTCATCCTCTGCCTTCTTCCTATCCTCAACAGCAGCTTCCAGGTCACTTTCCAGCTCATTAACCTTGCTTTGGGCAACGAGCAAATCTCTGTTGATTGTATCTTTTTCTCCTTCAAGGCGCTGAACTTCTTTCAGGAGGTCGTCAACTTTCTCATTGACTGCTTCCAGTTCGGCTTTGAGTCTATCAATTTCTTTTTGCTTCAGTGCATCTCGTTCGTCAAAGCCTTTAACCTTGTTCCTGAGTCCCAAGAGCTCTTTCTCTAACTGTGCCACCTTTTCTCTTTCGCTTTCCAAAAGGCCATCCTTTCCAGAGGCGGAATCCATGAAATCACTATAGCTACTTTGGACATTTTCGATCTGACTGTTCACGACCATGCATTCCCCTTGGAGAACGTCGATTCTCTTGGTGTGATTTTCGATGTCGACTGTCAAACGGTTACATTCTTCTTCCTTGTTTTTCAGCTGGATTAGCAACTTCCTCTTCTCGTCTTCACTGGATTGAAGCAAGGACTTGACGTGTAGAAGGTCAGCTCTGAGTTCCTCCACTTCTTTCTCTAGAGTACCAATTTGATTCTTTAAGTCATCGATGATTGCATCTTTCTCGAGTGAATCTTTCGTAGCCTCATCAGCTCGGCGGACTGCATCATTCAGCTTGTTCTTCAACCGATCAACCTCGTCTTGCAGCTTGTCTACCACAGACTGGTGGTTTTTAGCGTCTTCTTCGAGAACAGCGTTACTATTGAGAGCATCTTGAAGTTCTTTTTCAAGGCGGTTGACTTTCTGGTTGAGAGCCAATACTTGCTGTTCAAAGTCTCGTTTTTCTTTTTCAGCCGTGTCATAGGCGGATTCAAGTTCTGAAATCTGCTTGTCCCTGTCCTGAAGTTCTTTGTTAAGACGTTCGATTTCATCTTCTAAGTTCTTGACTTCGTCCTCGGCCATTTGAGCTCTCTTGTTTGCATCATTCAAGTCACTTTGCATTTCCTTTGCCTGGTCTTCAAGAATGTCATTCTTGGTGTTGACTTCTTGGACTTCATTTTCAAGAGCATTGATTCTGTCTTCCAGTTGGCGGATGGTGTTTTTAAGGTCGTCGATGGTCTTCTGCTTACGGTTGTTGTCGTTCTTGTACTTTTCAGCTGTCCTCTGGGCATCAGCAAGAGCAGCTTGAAGCGCCACGATTTCTTTCCTCAGCTTAGACACTCTATCCTTTTCGGCATCCAGGTCCAATTTAAGCTGAGCCTTGGCTTTTTGAGCTGCATCAAGCATGGCCTCAAGGTTTGCGTTTTTGCTTCTCAGGGAGTCCACTAGCCTTTCCAGATCATCTCGTGTATTCTCGCTTCTTTCAAGGGCAATCCTCAGGTCCGAAATTTTCTTTTCCAGTGGTGCAATGTTCTGCTTCAGTTCGTCTCTTTCTTTGGCTGTAATCTCGTACAACGACTCCAAGTCATTTACTTTTCCTGACGCGCCACCCAGCCGAGAAAGAAGACCGTCGACCTCAGAGACAGATGACTCATAAGTCGACTGCAGCTGTACATGCGTACTGGAGAGGTTTTCAAGCTCCGTCTCAAGCTCACGAACACGTGAACGATAACGGCTAACTTCATTTTCCAGCTGCTTTACCCTGCTGTTGGCTTTGGAGAGCTCGGTCTCTGCGGCTGCCAGTTTCTTCAAGGTGATTGAAAGTTCACGCTGCAAGTCTCCGTTCTCCGTCTTTAAACTTTCAACAGTGGCTTCCAGTTCAGCAATTTTCTTTTCGGCATTCCGCAGATCTCGCTCCATGTTCTGCCTGGTCTTCGTTTCGATCTCAGCTTTCATCTGAGCTTGACTCAACTCCTGACGAAGCTGCTCAAGCCGGTCTTCTAGATCGGAGTTTTTCTTCTCCAGAGACCTGATCTGCTTGTCCTTCGTTCCAACCTCATCACGAAGCCTGTCAGCCACCTTCTTGTTGTTCAAAGCGTCAGCACGATATTCGCCAATGGATTCCTTCGTCCTCTTCAACTCATCCCTCAGCCTTTCAAGTTTGTCCTTCAAATCGTCGCGTTGTTTCTGTGCGTTCAGAAGGGAAGCTTCATACTTTCTCGCCTTCAAGTCAGAATCTCTCTTTGCTGCCTCTAGGTCTCTCATGGCCTTGTCATAATCTCCCTGGAGCCGAGCAAGCCTTGCTGAAAGTGAGGTTATTTCATCGCGCAGAGCCTCCTTCTCTTCGCTTGAACTCTTGATTGTTGTTTCGTATTCTGAAATTTCCTGGCGAGCAAGGTACAAATCATCCTCATCTGGTGCGGATTGAACAATGGTTGTTGAATCGCTGCTGATGATCATTTCTTGGCTCATGCTTTCGATTCTCTTTTGGAGATCAAGCTTATCAGCTCGGAGACATGCGATCTCGTTGTTTTTCTTGCTCAGCTCCCGCTTAAGCATTTCGTTCTCGGTTTCCTTGTCCATAAGCCTGCGCCGAACTAACGCCAGTTCATCGGAAAGTTTCTTGTTATCTCCTTTGCACTCTCGCAGCTGGTCTTCAAGAGTACGCTTTTGCCTTTTGAGATTTTCAATCTCCATCTGCAGTTTGCGCACCTGTTGGTTTTATAATCAACAATTCATAAATTCTATCTTGTCGACTCTTCAACATTCGTAACTAGAAAACTATAAATACAGTCTTCTTTTTAATTTCACCCTTCGTCACCTCCTTCCTTCATATCTGCCTGTCTGTCAATCTGTCTGTCTGCCTGCCTGCCTGTGCCTATCTGTCTGCCTGCCTGTGCCTGTCTGCCTGCCTGTGCCTGTCTGTCTGTCTGTCTGTCTGTCTGTCTGTCTGTCTCGGTCTGTTACTCTGTCAGTCAAGTCAGTCGGTCAATCTGTCTGTCAGTAATTCCTTTTCCGTCTTTCAGTCTGCCTGTCTGTCAGTCTGTCAGTCTGTCAGTCTGTCAGTCTGTCAGTCTGTCAGTCTGTCAGTCTGTCAGTCTGTCAGTCTGTCAGTCTGTTTGTGTGTCTCGGTCTGTTACTCTGTCTGTCAAGTCAGTCGGTCAATCTGTCTGTCAGTAATTCATTTTCCGTCTTTCAGTCTGCCTGTTTGTCAGTCTGCCTGTCTGCCAGTCTGTCAATCTGCCAGTCTGTCAGTCTGCCTGTCTGTCAGTCTGCCTGTCAGTCTGCCTGTCAGTCTGCCTGCCAGTCTGCCTGCCAGTCTCCCTATCAGTCTGTCTGCCAGTCTGCCTATCAGTCTGTCTGCCAGTCTGCCTATCAGTCTGCCTGCCAGTCTGCCTATCTGCCTGTCTGCCTGTCTGCCTGCCTGTCTGCCTGCCTGTCTGCCTGCCTGTCTGCCTGCCTGTCTGCCTGCCTGCCTGCCTGTCTGCCTGCCTGTCTGCCTGCCTGTCTGCCTGCCTGGCTGTCTGCCTGTCTGCCTGCCTGTCTGCCTGTCTGTCTGTGCCTGACTGTCTGTCTGTATGTCGTTTGAAATGCTACTCACACAAAATTCTAAAAATACACCATTTCACGGTTGTCGTCACTCAACCCCAGCCTCGATACTGTAAAATATATTCTTTATAAATCGAGTGCTAAATTTGAAATTTTTGATTTTATTCTTTGAGGTGCAAATATCTTACATTACTGCGAGCTGAAATCAAATTCCAAAGAATAATTACATGCTAACGAGGCTGAGTTTGAGCGATGAGTAAAATGAGTAAAATGAGTAAAATGGAGTATTATCTGTCATGTCTGCATCATTTGGATGAAAACGCCCCGTTTTTCCAAAGTCCGAATTGATTCAAATATTTGAGGATAATATGACTCAGTTACTATTATGAAAGCCAAATTTACAAAACATTTTGCTTGGGAACCACTTGCAGTTGATAAACTTTAGTTTGAAAAACTAAAAGAACAATAGGATTGAGTAAATTACGTCATTTACTCACAACTTCGATGCTGAAAACACCGGCTTACCATTTTTGTGTCTTTGTTGGTTGGGCTCCCTGTGGTGATTTCAAAACGGCTATTCGACACTGGAGAATGGTGAAGAGTATGTGTATTTTCCTACTGTGGGGTGAGCGTCATGTTAAATTTGACCCTTTTTAGCATTCTTCGCATTCCTTTGAGTTCGCTGTCGTTACATATCGTCTAGACAAAGCTTATTTTGACATTCGGCTTTCATTTTCTTCGTCCGAAAGTAAGTATAGGAAGCTAAAACTTAGCCAGGATCTTGGAAAATTATTAGTCTTTAGTGTGTAGAAGTTTCATTTGCGTCAGGCATTAGAAAGGGTACGAAATCGCGGCGAAACTAAAGGCCGGTAATGGATTCGGCAGTGTCAGCTGCCTGCCTTGTTCTGTCCTTTCTACATGGGTGAGCGTTTTGAAAACTCAACGTTCGAAAACCTCCCTAAAACGCTCCCAAATTAACCATAAATAGGCTCGAAACGTTAATAAACAATAAATCTTTATTTCTATCAAAGTTTTGAAGAGTATTTAAGACTCTAGTGAACTAAGAGGAATAATTCAACTCAGTGTCGAATAGTTGAAATCACTAGGAAGCCCAACAAACAAAAAGGCACAGAAATGGCAAGCCTGTTCTGAAATTGATTTTAATTAAAATTAACGTTTGACTGGGAAAAATATGACTAATATTGGAGCTAAATAAGTAAGTTTAACCAAGATCCAAATCCTATTTTTTTCCAAGTGCCTTTTTACAGTGCGTCTACTCCAACCAAAGCAACCCAAACAAATTTTCCACAAAATTTTTCATTCGACTCTGTGACTATTTGACTGCAATAAAATCATTGTAAATTATCGCAAACTGTTTTCAAACCATTTTTAGTCACAAACAAACAAGTTTCAAGCAGTATATACGTAGATAAAGCGAAAAATCTTAAAATTTGTCTGGGTGGCTTTGGTTGGAGTAGACGCACTGTAAAGGAGAAAGAAAAGGCAGTTTTCCTTGAAGCGGAGATTAAACCCAGCTCTTGTTTCCATCACTACTCGGATTTTGTTTCAGCGTCATTGATTTTGCGGTCACATACTTCATTTGGCCCTATCATTAAGCTTTGCAGACACCGTAAGCTGTACGTCTGGCTCAAAAAGCTGACATGGATGCCTAACCTCGAGATGAATAGGATCCTAGCTTAGATAAGAGCATCAGAAGCAAGTACAAAGTACATGGCTTTAATGTGTCATAAAGGAAAACTCATGTTTTATAGGAATAAAATGACGCAAAGGAAGGAATATTCATGTCCTTGAGCTTATGGTAATCCGAGATGTTTGCCGAGAAATTTTCATGGAAAAAAGAATTTGAAGATGTTTCCGGATACCTTTTAACCTGATTGACTGGAATATGAATAATCATGAACTCGATAATGATAGCAGTGAGTTTCGAATTGCATTTAAACCTAGCCTATAAACAAGATAGATTTAATCCCTAAGAATAATAGATGCATAGACTAAACCAAAAATTCTAATACCGACTGGAAATGTCATACTTGACAATAACCTTTTTATTTCTCGAGCGCATTATTTCCCAGATATAAGGGGTGTTGTTTTCCATTGCCTCTGGCTTGGACAGGTTGACCTTTGGCTATGAGTTTACCATGAGAAATGGATTAAAATTTGTATGCTTAAGACCAAAACTTAAATTAAACTCAAACTTGATGTATATTTTATAATCGCTTTGAAAATGAAAAAGACAAGACAAGAAAATTCCATTAGAAATTGTTTTTTTTTTCCCACAGGTTATTGAATTTTTAGAGAAAAATAATAATTATAAGATAACTACAATCCGTAGTAACCGCAATACTTTATGGAAAAGCAAAATCTGAATCTACTTCTGATAAATGACAAAAGGTTCAGTCTGCTTGTACATTTTCTTAATCCGGAATGTTTTTCGATGGCCTCAGATGATCTTCGAATATTCGAATAACTGTCCTAATAAAAAAAAATTATCGGAACCATTTTAGCGTGACTGAAGCCACATAATACTCAATCTCTTCGCATAGATCTGACTTTCATCTGACATATCTTTTGTGACTCTTTCGTATTATGGGCAGTGTCTTTGGAAAAATCCAAACAGATAACACAACTCAAGACCGAGGAAATGTTTTTCAATCGTTGACATATTCTGTTTTTAGCTGTGTAAGCTTTAGCGTCATTAGCCAAATTTGAAGCGTTTTAAAAGCCTCCTCGGGGCTGTCCATTTATAGATGTTTTCGGATTTGCTTGCTAAAGATTCTGTTAATAAATGTTTCTGCCGACAGTTTTTCTGAGCCTGATCAGTTGATTAGAAAATAGCAAGCGAAGATCAAGCCCACGACCGGCTTGCCCGGAATGGCTGCTAAAAAACTCGCTATATATCATCATTTGTTTACTGCAGAATAACAAACAAACCAAGATCCTTTGTATTGATTTATAAGACGCCATTTATTAGGACTGCAAGACATTAATCTTCGAGTGACATATCGAGTTTATTGAGAAACTAATATTATTTCGTTCTTCCCCGTTCCATAGAACGAGAACTCATCTCAGCTTGATCGAAATCCCAAAAATATTTCTATAAAATGACCTATATTGACCTCAACTTGATTTTATCGACAGTTATGCAAATTCCCTCTGAGCGACGCTAAAGCTTAGTTACGCTTCAATTAAGAAATGCTTGCAGCTCGGGATCACAGAAAACAACGTTTGTAGACC
>WUCR03103172.1:0-17318 GCA_009858155.3 Phymanthus crucifer
TACTGTAAAAATACCGTGTGATATTTGGACTCATTTTGGCTGTTATTTGTATAGTAGAATGTACAGGTGTATAATAATGTCAATTATTTGCCGCACCAAATAGGCCAGTTTTTAGATGCAAACCCAATCATTTTAGGGGCTTAGGTCATGTGGGTATTTCACAGCTGATACATATAGGGACAATAAATCCTCTCATTACCCATACACCCAAGAAAGAAGTTTCAGGTTCAATTGCCGACAGTGTTTGGATTGATGAATTATTAGACTCTTTTTCATGGCCAATAATTCTTTTCATTAGACCACGATCATTAGATGTACCAGGCAGCAATTTGAAGAATGTGTTACTGCTGAGAAGCCCTGAGGATGCTAATAAAATTGGTAAATATTAATGAATGCGATATAAAACTGAATTTTATAATATGACTAAAAATTTAACGTCCACAAATTTTATGAATCGTATTAATATGGACTATGATACTTAGTTTCCTTCACGTATTTGATTACACTGCACAGGAATGCTAGTCACAGCAATATATTTTCAGCAGTTGTCTATGCAGTCTTGCATGACGACACATTTGTTGGCTGTGTAAGAGCATCTGATCATGACATCTGCATGTACATCTAATAAAATACCAGGAACATCAGGTCAAAATATAGTCACAATGTCTTGAAATGGTACCCCATTCTTATCACAGTGCGAGGGAAAAATCGTCCATTAAAATTTTGTTGTCCTAATTATTAATAGCTGAACTTGGACCTGGGAAAAAGGCGGTGGTGATTGGATCATCATTTATTGGTAAGCCAAGAGTCCATACCTATGGTATGATTTTTGCCAAGGATTTTTCCCAGAACCCTGCATCCTGATTTGCTGAAAAAATGTTTAATTGTTCTTAAGATTTCAAAACGTCTTTTCATGCCAGGAATGGAAATAGCAGCCTTCTTATCAGGAAAGGCCAGCTCAGTGACGGTAGTGGGACGAGCTGAGATTCCCTTTGCAAATGTCCTTGGGAAAGAAATTGGTGGACTATTAAAGAAGGTCAGAGACCTGTCCATTCTTGGCTTCTATAAATGATGTACATATGCTATGCAGGGTTTTCTTTAAATACCAACATATTAATATTTTGAAGAGCACTTGAAGCATGAGTGTCATGCATGGCTAGTTTTATGTCTTTTGTGATGATGTCAGGTAGCAGGGGATTTGCAGAACATTTGATAAGGGTTGTTGGGACTCTGGTGTACTCTGCTATAAGCATCACTCCTGTCATGTTCTGGTCTTATTCCTGCATGCATGCATATAGGAAGCAGTTTATTTTGTGAAGATCTGATCAAGGAAAATCATCTCTAAAGGCTCAGATGCATTTTGTGTGACATCAATGGCACTGTGCAAGAAGTAGAAATCATTTCACTTCCATCAGCAACATGTGTTTCACAGATGGATACATAAGTGATGATGCAAGCAAAATGACAATAACATGAATAATGTGGAGTAGAGCACAGTGAGCAGCATCAGTCTTGTCATAAGGGAGCACAAAGCGAGTACCTTGCTGTCCATTTATTTAATCTCAAGGTGTTTTCATTATATTTTCAGATGCATGAGGAAAAGGGAGTAAAGTTTATTTCTGGTCAAACTGCAAAAGAGTTCAAAGGTCAAGGTGGAAAGGCAAGAAAAAAGATATTGTATTACAAAACACATCAACATTTAGTACTTGAGTCGTTTTCGTATGAGTGGGAAACGTACCGCGCCGTATCGTAATCGTAGCAGTATCGTAATCTCTATCAAATCATTCAAATTTCCTGCCGTAACCATACTGTATCGTAACCGTGAACGTTTCCCACTCACACGAAAACGACTCTAGTAGTCCAACCCTGGGATTTTCTTTGTTCTAGCTCTGTGCAGTAGTTTTGACTGATGGGACAGAACTTGAAGCAGACATCTGTGTCCAAGGAGTTGGTAAGTTGATCACCTTATGGTCCATGCCGTCACTTAGTACAACTTACAGTTCTCCTTTTTTTACAGGTGTCAAGCCTTCAACAGGGTTTTTGAATGACAGCGGTGTGCCACTCAACAGTCAAGGAAGCATTATTGTTGATAAGGTAATCTACAGCTGTCAAAAGAACAGGCACGGAGCTGATGGGATTGACTTACGATTTATTCAATCAGTTGATGTGTTTTGTTGTTTCAGTACATGCGGGCATGTGATAGTGTATATGCAGCAGGTGATATTGCGAACTTTCCTCTCAAGATGCTGGACTGGCAGCCAGTAACCATAGGACATTGGCAGATGTCTCATAAGCATGGTAAGCACAGACGTTGCTAATTGTCGCAATGTGACAATTGGCTACTTCCAAGAGCCTTTAATCTTAAACAACATGATTGAAGCTCAAAGCTGAAGCATCAATTTTTTATGACAGGACTTACGGCTGCTCGTAACATGCTGGGTAAAAATGAAGAAATCAACACTGTACCATTCTTTTGGACCATGCAGTATGGCAAGAGTGTGCGATACTGTGGTAAGCTGGCCAAGTTTGGTTTCAACCATGACCAAAACTTATTAAGGAGAATTTATCAAAGCATTTTGTTCATATTGACTGACAGGCCATGCCCACCATTTTGATGATGTCATCATTGAGGGAAGCATTGAGGAAAAGAAATTTGTTGCATATTATGTCAAGTGAGTATTCCCTTTTTTTCCAAAGTGTTTTCCCAACATTTCATCAGAATATAATAATGGTGGATAATTTAGAAAGTGTAAAATGTTGGAAAGATAGTTCCAATTAATGATGAATTTTCTTTCTGGATTGGCCCCCAACTGGCTGGAAAGAACGCTTAGATGTACCTGTCTAGTGATTATGGAAGGTTGTATGTAGTCATAATCTATTTTTCTTGGTTACTTCAGGGGAGATAAAGTACTAGCAGTAGCAACCATGGGTCGTGACCCTGTCTGTGCCAAGGCAGCGAATCTTTTATTTGAAGGGAAAATGCCATCAGCTACGCAAATCAGGTCAGGAGTACCCTTTGAATAGTTTTCTTCTCCAGTTTTGAAAGCAGTATTTTTGCATTTTTGTGAACACCCAATATGTTACTTTGCAGGGAGAATCCAAGCGACTGGCTGAAATAGTTGGACTCTAAACAAATAGATATTTTGAATAAAAAATAGCTTTTGTTCTGATGCTGAAATCTCTGGAAAACTCCCAGAATTTCAACATATTTTAGAAGCACAAACTGGTCTTAATTTCAAGTGTCAGCACAAAATCACTAGAACTAGAAAAACACTGGTCAGTTAATGCTCACGAAAACCAGTGACTTACAGGGCTTAAAATAACTGCTGGACATCGAACTTTTGTTTGGCTAAACAGCAAGCATCTCGGCCATTTTGACCGGTCATGTCTTGTATGTCCAGACTAAAATAGGTTTGGCCTGACAACATGTCCGGTATCCAAGCCACTGTTATTTTAAGCCCTGCACTTTGTAACTTTTTTAGGCTGCCAGCAGTTCCATTGTCTCCTCCAGACTCATTAATGCAATTCTAATGGAATCTTGTGTACTGTACACTTGTGGGCCATAGGAATCTTTGAGCACTTGTTTCTCATACTGCATCTAGACGAAAATGTGGGACTGGTCACAGTGTAAATGAGTTTTGTTATATTTACCTTGAATATACTGGCCAAAAAAGGATTTGACTTGACAAGTTCAAAATTAAGACCTGACATTTCTGATGACTGGCCTTTATTTGATGAACTTGTCATAGTGTTGGATGTAAAAATATATATCGCAGGACAATGCCTACATATAATGGACATATTATGAGAGAAATTCCATAGATGTTTACAGACTGTATTTTTTATGTACTATAACCTTTAGTAATATGGGAAAGCAATAAAAATAAAGAATAAAACTAACATTTTTGTTTATTTGGTATTATTTTACAAGAAAACTGTGCTTTCTCAGTATTATTTACATTCTAACTCAAGCCTTACAGTGAAACACGCCTTATAGCCACCGGACAATAACTCTTTTTTTTACTAGTACCATTAAATCACTTCCTGCGAAGAGTTTCCATAAAAAAGTATTCCCTTCCAAAGTGTTAAAAATCAATATGATATACAAAACGTTTTAGGCATTTTAATTCAAGTTTAGCTTTAAAGTTTGAATCTCTGTTGTAACAACAAAAGCAATTTCACTTGCATATAAAATTCTCGCTTAAGGTGCATCGTACCATAATAAATCTCTTTACCTTGGATACAATGCTTTCCCATTTCAGATCACATGACAATAGAGTATCATTTCTAAAGTTGTTGTTGTTGAAGTTCCTGCCCAGGCACATGCCTATTAACTGAATCTGATTTTTGTTCAAGGATCTTGTGGTGTCACTAGTTGTTTGTTCCTATTTTTTTATCCTTTGGAAAATGACTAAAGGAGTTCCCAAGTTTAGTCATTCTTTTTTTCTTCCATTGATTTGTTCTCTTTTTCATTTATGTCCTTTTCATCTTTACTCCCTCTAAGCCACTTAATTCCGTCGATGAGAGACAATACAATGGGAAAACTGATGGGCAGAAACAGCGGGATGTAAACTGCATACCTGTGAGATGCAAAAATATGAAAGAATGAATGGATGGAAGACAGAAAAGAAGGAAGGAAAGAAAGGATGAATGGAAGCTTAAAAGGAAAAACTGAAGAAAGAAAAATGAAAAACAAAAAATAGAAATGGAAGAAAAATGAAAGAGAGTAGAGAAGAAAGGAAAGCAACTTACTTCTGGTCATCAGGAAAGTACAGCAAGGCTAGAATGCTTGGGTCAAAAAAGGCATTTTCTGAAAAGAATGCAGTATAACTATGAATACCTCCAAGTTCACAACATTTATTTTCTCAGGCTGTCAAGCCATTTTAGCAATCTAGGGAAATTCGGATTTTTTTAATGCTGCTAAAGGTGATTCTTTCAGCTCCAAAATGATATTCTCTTATTGAAAGAGACAGAAAATACATTAGAAAAAAGACAGTTATTGACAATATCCTTCTGGTGGAGTCACTCACAGGCCATAAGGCTCACATGACAGATGCTCATTCCTGGTTTCTATAGCATGGAGCAGCTTAGAGTATTGCAACTTTTCCCCCAACAGTTCTGTTTTCCCTAATTATTAGTCGTTGGTACCAATAGTTAATATATATTTGGGTAAAGGATCTAAGTGACACAACTGCCTGTGCTAGGAATTGAAGGTTCCCAGGCAAGTTAAACTAAAATGTAGCCTGCCCTGCTGATCTTTCAGCCATCATGTCTTCCATAATCTTTGTTAACTGGCTGACAGAATCATGTGTGAGGGATCTGTCAAAAAGATGTCAATAACCTTTCCTCTTCTTGGCAATTTCATGTTTACAATATAAATACTTTTGTATTTACCAGAAGATTTGAGAGCCATCTTTGCTTCAAGAAAGGCTGCTGTAACTCTGCCCTGCTCCAGTGCAACTTTACTCTAAAAAGGATTACAATAGTTTAGTGCTAATTGACTCAAAAAGTGACTGCAAAACACTTGGTACACAACAAATTCTATCTTTTGTTCTAAGTTTTCAAAAGTTTAAAAAAAGTGCATCTATAAAAGTTTGAATGTTTCTAGACATGAAAGCTCACATGTGCTGCAAATTTAACATCATGAAATTTTACCATGACAACTTGTGACTCTTACATAAAAATATACCTTTTCAATACAGACCAAGGCCTCTTGAACTTGTTTTTGTATGTGATCCCCAATAACCATGTTGCTGATCTGTTCTAGAAGATGAGCAAGGGATGTGAGGGTGATGGTGGATGTCGACAGATATTCCATGGTCTTGACCCTCCAAAGAGATAACTGCTCCTATAAGATACAATTGATCAGCCAATAAATCTAATTGCGAATGGATGGATGGATGGATGGATGGATGGATGGATGATACATGCACAGACAGATGGATGGATAAAATGAAATGGATGATGGACGAGTCACATGAATGCACTTACTAATAGATGAATGAATGGCATGCATAGTTATATGAATGAACAAAATGGATGGACAGATAATCAAGTACTTTACGTCCTGAAGCACACTACCGTTTCCAAGATTTTTGATGAATTTTTTGGCACTTTTTTTGACATTTTTCAAAGGCACCATATACGCTGAAGCATTTATCCACAAGCTTGTCTCATTAGCTTGTTGCATTTTTCCCACAGTACATCATTTTGCCTGTGGTTCTTTTGAAAAAAAAATGTCAAAGTGCCAAAAATTCATTCAAAAAATATCTTGTCTAGTGGAAACAGTAGTGGCTCTTTGTGCTGTAATGCATGAAAGATTGGAAGTTCAAATTAAAATCACACCACCCCACACAGATAAGCCAGCAATCTTACCCATTCTGTCATTCCAGTACTGGAATGTCCACCAAGGACACTCCCTTCAGGTGGGTCCTGGAGGAAAACAGAACCAGATTAATTTGTAATAACTACAGCATATCCTCCTGAGAATAAGATGCTGTGTTAAAGTGGTACAGTATCCATATTTAAGTATCCTCATACACATCCATAATTAGTTAGTGTTCTTTACTATCACATCACTTGCATGTAGGAGATCACAGGAATATGAATATTGATATCTACAGACAGGACCTCCAAGAAGGTGCTGCCTTTGTACAGGGCTTAAAATAACAGTGGCTTGTGGATGCCGGACATTTTGCCAGGCCAAAATTATTTTAGGCTGGACAAGCAAGACATGACCAGTCAAAATGACCGAGATGCTTGCTGTTTAGCTGGACAAAAGTCAGTTTTGGCTGGACATTGTCCGATGTCCGGCAGTTATTTTTAGCCCTGTTTGTAATAACACCTGCAAGTGGTTAAATAGACTTTTGTGTCTTTTGAGATAAGGATGTTAAATTGTGGGCCCCTTCTCTACAGGAGGGATGTAAAAGAACCACTGAGGACGTAACAAAACCCTGGCAGTGACCACCCTCAGTGTCTGGCCTTCCTCAACAATGGTGAATTGTACCTCGTGAGGGACCTCCAGTCCATAGTACAACACCTGCCCATGGACAGATCCACTATACATTATCACTTACTGTTGGTTGACCACCGAGGAGTAGTTTGAGCTGGGAGATGAAGGTTCTCATTATTGAAGGCATTTCCAGTTGCACATGATTATTTTCTTGGTTTGTTCTGTTCATGTTATATATCACAATTCCTCCCCACTGAGGACTTAAAAATGCATTGCTTTCAGCTACTTTACCTGGAAAAAAGTATTGGGGGAATAAGTGTCATGGCTGATTTGGGTAGTAGACATTGTAGACAAATGTTATATGAAACACTGATACAGTATGTCTGCAGTATCTAGTCGGTTGGTTAGTCAGTCAGTCATCAGTTGGTCATTCATTCATTCATGTTTGTTTACCATCTTTATTCCTGATGTACAGTGGAGTCTGTTCCTGGGATGGCACATACACAATGAAGTTGAGGTTAGAGTTGAGAGACACGTAAGAACCTGCAATGAATAACATAGAACATGAACCCTTGATGTTACAGTAATTGACAATTTCTTTGCAGATTCTCACAACATCTTACCAAGTTTAGCCTCTATGGGGTTGATAAGATGAGGAAGATCTTTGTACTCTAGATAAAAGGCTTCCCCTTCCTTCACTGGCTTTAGCTGAACAGTACTGTAGTGAAGAACCTAAAGATATTGGAAATTTAATCAAACATCCCAAACATCTTTTTATCAAGTGCTTTGCTGATGATTAAAGAGATTACTAATACTGCAATAGCGTATCTTGCCCAAGCAGTTCAAACATATTTTTTGCTTTGTTTTTCTCGGACTTCTACTGTAAGCTCGTTACCTGAGAATTGATACTGGTATCAAGGTGTGGAACCGTAGCCAGAAATGGATTCAGATAATCTGACAATGAAATATGACTATAATTAGTAAGTTATTCACAATAATCATCAGTGTATATGCATTCACAACTCCCTCTTTCTCCTCTCCTTCCATTCATTTTTTTCCATTCATCTACAGCACTTTTCGGTTGAGCTTGGAATGGCTAAAGTTTTATCGATATGTTTTGGGGAAAAAAAGATGTTCTCAAGGTAAATAACCAAAGTTGCGATAGAAGTCCACATGCCTATTTCACACTTGCACATGCCTATGTATTTCACACTTGCACATGCCTATTTCACACTTGCACATGCCTACGTATTTCACACTTGCACATGCCTACGTATTTCACACTTGCATGTGCCTATTTCACACTTGCACAGGCTTTTTCCAAATTTCCATAGTAACTTCAATAATTTGTCTGGAAAACATCCTTTTTTCCCACAAAAACTTATCGACCAAACTTATCAATACAACTTTAGCCGTACCAAGCTCAATCGAAAAGCGCTGTATCTTTCCATCCCATTCATCCATTCATTCATCCATAATTCCATTCAGTTGTTTGTTTGTTGGTTGGTTCGCTCATTCCATTCATCTAGCCATCCATTCTTCCATTCATACCTGTTACTTACTTTTCACAGCACTTTCAATATTCCACCAAGGAATAACAGAATCTGGATCCGAGTTCATCAGTGTAAAAGAAATTTGATAACCTGTGAAAACAAACCAACAATATTATTAAAATTTATTCATGGAATATTTTTATATTTATATGATGACTAAATAAACAATTTAGTCAAAGTTAAAAGCTTGAGGCCACTGCTGATATTCATGGCAGATTCTAGCTGTGGCTGCTTGCTGCTGTTTCTGCTGCTGCTAGTGCCATGTGTTTGCCTGCCGTAAGCTGGGTTGCCTGTGGCTGTGATGGACCACAGGAGTGTGTGGGGTGCCCCTGTTGTTCACCAGGGGCTGTCGTTCGCCCTCGTGCTTTGCTGCAGCTTTGTCACTGGAAGTATTTGCTCCCCCCCACCACTCCCTGGTAAGTATAACAGAGGGTAAGTATACTTCCACTGACTGCAGTCAGTGTGACTGGTGGTGGTGGACCGTGGGTGGTCTCCATGGTTACCACCTTGCCGCAGGGGACATGCACGTCCTACCGGACGGCAACAAGACACCAATGCCCATCCTCATCATTGCTGATGAGGTTTTTAATTATAATTCTTTTTCTCCCCTACCTGAAACAGATTTCTGTGCTCTCATATTTTCCACATTGCTCTGTTGATAAAGTTGAGGAACTTAAGAATATCATTCCTAATAAAACGATCATAAATTCAAAAAACTCTGAGAAATTTTTCCTCACTGTTTTGAGGGTTCTTTCTGAAGCAGTATTAAATGCTCCATCAACTGCTTTAACATTGACGTAGACACTCTTGACTACTGTGACAATGTTGTCTAATTCTGAAATTATTTCTGCAAAATAAGATGCATTCATGGGATGAAAAATATAAATGCGAACATCAATATTCTGGCTTGCATCAAAGCTACCGGTATCATACATTAGAGAATAAGCCAGTTCGTAGCTTAAGAATCGTCTTCATTGTGCATGTGACTTTATCCCAAATTTCTCACTTTGTTTTGTTTTAATTGTTCTTGATTAAACAAAACAAGTTTAGAAATTTGGGATAAAATCACATGCGCAATGAAAATGATTTTTAAACTACGAGCTGGTTTATTATAGCTCTTGAGAAAGATTAGGTCTTCTTTATCACATGGAAGGCACATAGTGGTCATGCATACCTTTCTCATATGGAACAATGGTGTGCAAAAACTTTCCAATATACATTTTCTTAAGTTTTTGAAACATCCCAGATGGAATGAATATGAATGTATAATTTCCATCAGAAGAGTTTTCACGGTACCATAATTTTTGAAGTGCAACATCCAAATCTGTAGGAATGAAATAAATAACATGAAACAATACAATGATGTCATTATACCATTGTAGCATCACTGATGAAGCAAAAAGCATACTGTAACACAAAATGACCTTGTACTTGGATGATCTGTTACCATGTATGGCAACCTTTTACTTTCTAAGTCTGGCTTATGAACAATATTGCACTTAACCTCCTTATTTCTGGAAAGAAGCAATGTTGTCTAACGCTTTTCATAATTTACCCTAATATCACTTATTTCCTCCTGCTCATTGATTTACCTTTAAGAGCAGCATTTCTTTGACTTTGTTCTTTTAACAGAGTTGTCTCTGCTTGTGAAAGAGACCTTGTATTGATTTGGAATTTTGGAGTTACAGCAGACTCTAGGAAAGACAGATTCTTTATTCAAACAAATAATATCATGTATAATACTAAGCTGCAGACAGTTGAAAAGACATTTCTGACAGATACAGTCACTCAGTGATACAGATAACTCATACCATATAATTTTATCTTTTTCTCCTACCTCCTATTACTCTGCCTAGTCTATCCTGCAGAGAATCCTGAATGATTTGTAAGTTTGACAGTGTTTCCTCTTTTGCTATTAGTACGTTGATGTCCACTTGGTAACTTAACTGTAAAGAAATGAAAACTAATATTTGAAACTTCAGATCAGGTGCAACAGCTTTGACCAGGGAAGGTAATAGTGGGATAGAGGAGGTGCAAATAAAAATGCCTTATTACAAGTAAATTCTGATAAGTGATGTAGCCTCTAAATGGTTATGAGAATATGAAATAACAGCATCTAATTCACTGACATGAAACACAAAAATGTTTCCACATTGTGACAGGCAGCGTATAACCAACCCCTCTCCTGTAATCCCATCCTTGGGAACCCAGGAGTAAAATTCTGTTGCGTGTTCCTCACTATCAGAAGAAGTACCCCTGGGAACAGAGTCTGTTGGGACTTGTACTGCAAGTTGAAATTCAAAATAGCGACATTTAAAAAAAATTAATGTCTTTGTCTACAATCTTGGACAAAACTAGTAGAGAAAATCACCTTCAAAAATTGAAATAGCACTTTTTCACTTCCTTGGATTAAACAAAAATGAACATCCCCCCTCCCCCAAGGCAATGTTGGTCAGATTTTATTGCTCAAGATATGGGAAGGACGTAAAGAAATTGTAAGAATTTTGAATTTTCTCTACCCTTTTGTCCAAGATTGTAGCTATGCTTCATACTGATTGGTTGTCAACTTCTGGAATAACAGACTCAGTTCCCTTTTCCAGGGTTTTTTTTTTTGGTAGTGAGGAATGTGCAACAAACTTTTTACCCCTGGGTTCCCAAGACAGAGAGCAAAGCTGTATCCATAGTGTAAAAATGAAAATGTTGATACACTTCACCTGAGTTTTGCTATACTTATAGGGAGCAACACTGACTGGGGGCGGGGTCTGGCATAATTTTTACTAGGGATATCACTTGAGTAAGAAACGAGACAGTTTTGAGGTGTACATTTCAAAAGTACAATGTTGTTAATGTCAACCTTTGGATAGCCTGCGTAGCAAGCGTTTCTTTAGCGGGAAAGGGGGATAATCGTATTTTATCGCGTTTGGGATACCTGTGGTGCAAAAAAAGCGTAACGCCAAATTGTGCACTCGTCTTGGGTTTCGCGCGGCCATATTGGCCACACAGGTATCCCAAAACACGATTATCTGCCTTCCCCGCAAAAGAAGCACTTGCTACGCAGGCTAACCTTTGGAAAGTATTTTGTCAATCAACCGAACTTGGGCTCAGATTACCAACTGTCGGGAATGATTGAGCCAAACAATGGTAGTCTACGTAATAATATAACAACGTTGTCCCCAACAACATGGTATTTTTGATTTTCCTGTTTCTTACTCAAGTGGTAAGTGTAGTAGGAGAATGCTTGTCCTTTTATAGTGACTTTTATAACATTTCTGAGTCCACTCTAGGTTATGAGATATAGAGATTATTAACATGACTTGAAAGGGTAATTTTTTTGTGCACTTCACCTTTGATTCTGCTAGTTTTTCAATATCCTTGTAAGGAAGAGATGCTCTATACACTTTAGTAGTGTTCCACCATAATGGCAAACCAATGATGATGAAGATGAATCCCATGATCAGAGATGAGACTGCCTGCGTCCATTTTTCTAGGAACAAATTTCAGCAGCATATTAAGTAAAATAAAGTGCAGTATTAGAAACACTAGCCCCTTACCCCTCCCCCGCCTTAATGATTGCGATAAAAATGCAGTAAAAACTGAATTAACTCGTTAATTCCAGGAGAAAACAAACCTTTTTTTTCTAAAGCTTTTTCCTTCTCTTCGTCCGCCATTTTGAAAATACTAAACGAAAAGGCCTGGAACTAGATTCATAATGCGCATACGAAAATGCCGCGACCGCTGCATATGTGTGGGCTCAAGTTGATGACGTCAGTTTTAGTTTAGCTGGAAGAAAATTGCAATGGAAATTTCACCAGGAAATGAGAAAAGAGCAGGTTTGAATTTGATCATCAATGCTGATGATTTTGGTTACTGCAGTCAAAGGAATAGAGGGATAGTTGAGTCATTTTGTAAGGGTGTTGTTTCCAGCGTCTCTCTTCTTGTCAATGGGGCCAGTTCACTGGAGGCTGTACAACTGGCACTCAAACATGGTATTCCAATGGGCTTGCACCTCAATTTGACTGAAGGACATCCAATAGGAAGAGACTATGGAACTTTGATTGACAGCAGAGGATGTTTTAAGGGGAAGATGGGATTTAGAGAGTCTCTTCACTCAGGGGAAATATGCATTGAAGAGGTACATGCGCCCATGTGATATTCTCTTGAGAGTTGTTCTTTTATTAAAATATTTCACACATAATCAAATTTAGGGGCAACACATGGTCTGAAACTTCCCTGCTAGCAGAGGCTCCCGTAGGAAGCTCTCGTTCCTACGGGAGCCTCTGCTAGCAGGGAAGTCTGAAACAGGCATGGCAAGACAAAAAAGGCAGGGGGGAACTCTGCCAGGATTTGGGTGGGGGTGTTCTGCTGGGATCCTACAACGGTGACCCTGTTTATGACAGAAAAATCGAAATTTGTATACCCTGTTTATGACACATATTTTGTAACCGCGTATGTAACCAATCAGTGCATTGTTCAAGATGCTGCTTATCGGCTTGATGAGAGACAATACCCTGAAAATGAAATTCGGAAATTGAGTAGAAACAGATACCCTGTTTATGACAAGAAACTCGAAAAACCATACCCTGTTCAACGGATTAGCCCCGTATAGTCCATACATGGGAGTATGCCCCGGGAGCCATTGGAGAACAGAATAACCTCCTAATACATTGTAATTAAAGCTCCATCTCCTATACCGATTTTTGTGTGTTAAAATGTTTAGGGGGGTCATGCAGTGCTTCATATGGAAATGTTTAGGTTACAGAAAAGAAATATTCTCAAAAACTGTATAAGACAGAGATCCTGATAGGGTGTGGAAAAAAGTTCAAAATGTGCAGGATCTTGTACATAATTTGTGCAGGAAAATGTCCAGCCCTGCCACGAAATGTGCAGGAAATTGCTCAATATTATGTAACAAATTTAATATACCAAAACAAGAAGCTAAGATATTGCAGGAGTACTCAGTGGTCTCACAGGGTGAGTGTCATAATATTACAATTGCTATTAATGGCATTTATGATTCATGCATTTTTCTTTCAGAACAGATTATAACTGAGATAGAAGCACAAGTAGACTGGTTCTTACAGAATGCTGGTTGTCGTCCAACACACATTGATGGACACCAGCATATCCACGTATTGCCAATGGTGTCCAGGATCTTAGCAAGTGTTATGAAAGAAAACAATGTAACTGTGACAAGAAACCCTGCAGAATGTGTTGATCATTGTACTTGGATAGAACCAGAAAGAAAATCATTCCATCAGTCAGTTGTGCAAGATGCAGATGTTGCATGCAAGCTGTTTGAAGAAGCTAAGATATGGTGAGAAAAAGATGCTTCACAGTTTAACCTTTCAGACGCCATTGCATGTGACAAGAATCAGGCAGTTCAATTTCATTTGGACAAGTAAAAGAATTGGAAACCTGTTGTTTTGCTTTCCAATAGAGGAACCTCTAATGTGAGAGATGCATTCTAAAGTGCTGCAATAGGTTTGTGCATGCACAAAGGAACTGTATACAGTATCCTCTAGTCTCCCTCGCACCCACTACTTGTGTCATCACAAAAAATTCCTCCCTGAGAAAGTTGGAGAGGAAAAGTGTATGACGACACAGGTAAGGGCTGCAAGGGAGACATACTACCAAAACAGGTAGAGCGCTTATTAGACTCGTCGCGAAACGGTTGTTTGACTGCACATTCGTGAATGTTCATACACACATTCCTAAGCTCCGAGCAGCTAATTACCTTTGAACATGCTATTCAAGCAAGTAATGGCCACATTCCATCATGCACTTCAACCAAACTTCAAAGGTAATTAGCCGCTCGGGACTTGGGAATGTGTGTACGAACGTCCACGATTGTGCAGTCAAACAACCGTTTCGCGACGAGTCCAATAAGCGCTCTACCTGTTTTGGTAGTATACCCTCTGACACACTAAGAGTTTTATGGCCTTCCCTATCTCAGATTTTGGAGGTCCCTTCCTTCTAATGCCAAACTTTTCTCTTTTCTTCAATTCCTGGATTCACTCTGTATATATATTATTCTGTTATTTAGTTTTCCAAAGCATTTTGTTGGTCTTAGTACAATGGGTAAGAATATGACACTAGAACGGATTCAAGAAGCTTTACAAGACTGTCTAAAGAATCAGGATATGGACTCATTATCTGGAAAACAATGGGTAGAGTTTATGGTACACCCAGGATACAGAAGCGTTCAAGGTATTGGGGGATGTGGAGAAGGACCAGACAGCTTTGCTTTATCTGTGGACAGGGAACATGAGCTTAAAATACTAACAAGTCAAGAACTAAAACAGTTTTTACAGAGGGAAGGGTTTATTTTGAAGTCATTTCAAAACATCCAAATTTAGCAAAAATTGAGCAAACCATCTATTTCTATAAAAAATCTCTGCTTGCAGGGCAAACATTTTCAGATCCAGTCAAATTAATGAGCCAGTTCAAGCTGTGCCAAAAGTGTAATTTTTGATATTCCATGAACATATTTTGAAGAAATAAAATAATGTAAAATGTACTCTCGTATTTGGTTATGATTGCCTAGTCAATGAGTGATGTTGCCAAAATTGATCCCAAAAATACTGGACAATATTTTACATAAGCCAGTAATGTCAATTTGTCCATATTGTCTTTGTCTGGTGTTCAAGCGGGGAGCACAGGTGGCACAGCAGTGAGAGCACTTGCCTCTCACCACTGTGGTCCCAGGTTCGATTCCCGGACCAGGCATCATATGTGAGTTGAGATTGTTGGTTCTCTCCTGTGCTTCGAGGGTTTTTCTCCAGGTTCTCCGGTTTTCCTCCCTCCACAAAAACCAACCTTGATTTGATCTAGGCTGTGCTCCGTGGCCAGACACGAGTCGTATGGCAGCAGTCAGAGGCGCCTTTGTATGCCTTCGACTCGGCCACGTTGAGCTGCGTCCCCGCAATTCAGCCACTAGGCTGCAAGGGGGATGATTAGCCAACTCCAATTCATAATTTTATTTATTTATTCAAGGTCTTTTGTTTATTTGTGATTGTGTAATGCATGTTCTTGTTGGCGATGTGACTATTGAGCACTAAATGGCTACTATTTGTGATTATCATATTTGAATATTTCTTGGTTTCCGTGTGTTTACTGTATGAAAAGGATGAGACAGTATTTTTGTGAATCCATAAAATACAGTATTTATTAGCAAAATGATGAACAATATGACTGTCGATTGCCTTTACAAATACTTTGTAATTTACCATACTATGGTTCACATCTGTGTTGTCTAAGCACAAAAATGTTGACCATAATGTACTTGCAAGTGTATCACTGAAATTTTTACCAATCGAACATTGGCAGAATTAGGGATGGACTGCAGTGACCCCAGGTTGACATATTGTTATATGATAACTCAATGATAATAAACTCACAATGAGTGTAGAGAATCAAAATCTTCAGGTACAGTGATAAACTGAAGGGGAAAATATCATTTAATAAAAACCTTCTGGTATAACTTCCTGTTGTTGATAAGTTGAATCAAAAATAGTTCAAAAAAAGCTAAATGCAGTCACAATTTTATGCTAGCTTTTGTACACAATCTTCATTTTAGATAAAATAAAATGACAATTACTTCAAATTTGCCCACATTCCTTTCAATTCATCAAAAAAATATTTAAAAAAAGAACTTATTGCTTAGCTTGACCACTGGAGCTTAAATAAGAGCTTAATGCCATACTATTCCTGCTTCAGCACAATGTTGTTAGGTAGCTATGCAGAAATTAGCAGAAATACATGTGAACCAATTTAAGTAATTAACCAATATATTCTACAACAGGATATTTTGTAGGAGTATTTGAATGTCAAATCAAACTAAAGCTTGGCTGCTGTAGTGAAGTTGGGTCGTTGAACAAACTGTTCCTCCTCTGTTGACCCACTCATTGCCGTCACAGAGCTCTTTCCACCACTTAATGCCATAGCCACAGCATCAAAGTAGCTTGTACCAACTTCCCGTTGATGCTTGTGTGCTGTAAACCCTTTACTGGCTTGAGCAAACTCATCCTCTTGTATCTTTGTGTATGCTTTCATGCCGTTGTCCCTATAATCATGTGCCAGCTTGAACATTGCATGGTTTAGGCTGTGGAAACCTGCCAGGGTGACAAATTGGAATCTGTATCCCATCTTTCCAAGTTCTCTCTGGAACACAGCAATTTCTTGATCAGACAGGTTTGCTTTCCAGTTAAATGAAGGTGAGCAGTTATAGGCCAGTGGTTTTCCTGGAAATCTGGCGTGGACAGCTTCAGCAAATCTTCTAGCTTCATTCAAGTTTGGCTTTCCAGTTTCACACCACAGCACATCACAATAAGGTGCATAAGCCAGTGCACGGGCAATAGCTTGATTAAGCCCTGCTCTTGAGCGGTAGAATCCTTCTGGCGTTCGTTCACCAGTCAGGAAAGGCCGGTCTCTTGGGTCAATGTCAGACGTAACCAGAGCAGCAGCATTGGCATCAGTTCTTCCAACAATGACCAGAGGCACACCCATGGTGTCTGCAGCAAGACGAGCAGCATTTAGGGTCTTAATGAACTGCATTGTTGGGACAAGTACCTTGCCACCCATGTGTCCACACTTCTTTTCTGAGGCCAGTTGGTCTTCAAAGTGAACTCCAGCTGCACCAGCAATAATCTGGAGAAAACAACCAATGGTGAGATTTTAATCACTCTCCCTTCCCTCCCCTTTGATTCCAAAAATCTTTCACTATTTACTATATTTAAGGGATATAAAACGGCGCGCGTGTCTATAGACTGTGATATAAACACGCTGGGAGTTGTAGAGCAAGAGAGAAGTCGTAG
>WUCR03104167.1:0-17312 GCA_009858155.3 Phymanthus crucifer
CAAACTTATCGTATTTTTAGTTTTCCCAATGAAAACATTGCAAAGCTGCCATAAGTACATTGCTTGGGCTACCTGTGTTTATTCAAGTGTAATAAAAAAAGATTTCAACTTGAGAAAGAAAATAACAAAATAGAGCAAATTAATTATTAGAAATATGATGATACGCTGTACAATTTCTACGATCGTCAATTCCAAAAACTTCATTGAAAACTTTACAAAAACGCGTCAAACAGCAAAGAATACTTGCCCAGTATATCTTCGTACGGAATACACACATACATCGCTAACGAAAATACGCGCAAATTATTTTGCTTCCGGAACGCAAAATCACCGTGTGCCGCAGCAGTTGTTTCTTGTTTCCATGCTGCGTTGATGTTCAGTAAACAGAGTCTTTTCAATATCTCCTGACAATTTAGCCACTGTTAGCACAATATGTCGCACGAGCTGGTTAGGATTTTGCTGCCCTTCCCCATATTTCCGCATTTCCAAAAACGTTACACGGACCAGCCGGGGGTAAAATTCAACAGTGAGATTTGTTTGGCTTGAAGCTCAACCATCTTTGAATGGAGGCATTTGTCGTGGACAGCAGTGAAATTTTAAACAATTCAATCAAGGAAGTGGACGAAGTCTAGAATTTAAATGAACGGATCAGTACGTATGGTCACCCATCCACGTTTTAACCTGGCCCAACCGGGTTTGACTCTAAGTACTTGGAAGGCCAAGTTTTGCCCACTGGACCACAGGTTCCAAGTAATTACCACAACAATAGTCGCGAAAACAATGCACTGAATAGACTAGTATTTTTTGACCTTTCAAATCAATGTGTCTATTGCGTGGCAGAGTGGTGCAAGGCGCTGGCTGTGGATGGTCTGGGGGCCGCCAAGCGTCTCCCCTGAACCCCTCGTGGGTAAGAACTCCACTTCTGGTTATAAGGACAGGGGGACATAATTGCCGTCATGTCTGAAGTCCATACGACGTTCCAGGCTCTGCGGATGTCTTGGAAGTATGGTCACCGTTTACGGGCACGTTTATTTTTGGAATTAATTATCTGTGGTCGGACGCGAGTCCCACAGTATCCACATTTGTTTTTCTTTTTTTTTTTAATTCAAAAGTTCGATACAAATGTACTCGTATTCAAGATCGCACCCATCGTTATGTGAAACTTAAAAAATTTGGTTTTGATCTTGAATACTCCTTGAAATGTTCTTGAATGTCTTTTCAAGAAGCCTGCACGAACCCTGTACTTAACAAATCTAATCTGGAAGTAGATGTAATTTATGTTCTTTATACGCTCGATTTTGACCTAGTAATACTCCAGTTTCTAGTTCTCTTTTGCTGTGTGTTATCCTCAATAGCATGTAATGTATTCTTTAGACCTAGTAGTAACCATGGTAACGATGCATGACGACATGAGGAATGGATAGAAATGAACAATACAGTTGCGTTAGAATTTCACAGGCCTGGCTCTCACTTCTGAATATCTTACACACAAATGAAGCTAACACAGAGCAAAAGAAAACTCGAAACTAGGGTACTCCATGCAAACTTCAGTCATATTGTCATGCAGTCTCGAAAGTGAAGAGCGTTGAGAGGTTTAAGTTAAATTTTACGTACTTAAATTGTAGGTGAGTTTATCTTGTCTGGAGGCCGTTACACCGATCACCAAACCGGACCCGGATTTCGCTTCATCTGCCTGAACTGCGGAAGTGCCTCCTCCAGCAACACCCAACAGCCAACCAAACGTTTTGTTCTCGACCTCTCAACACAAACTCAAGAATGGAAAATCACGTTGGACTTCCTTCCAAAAGCCTGGTTTCATTTGGCCTTCACATGGCACCTCGACCGCGGACTTAAAGTCTACAAAAACGGCAAAATAGTCGTGAAGGACAAAACTGCGAGAATGGTCAAGTTCCCCGCCCTGAGTCGCGATTATGAGATTATTACTCTTGGCCGGCCCAATAGTATTTCGAAGCTGCACAAGTATGGGAAGTTCGATATTGGACATTTAGTGATCTGGCAGTACGAGCTGTCAGCGTACGAAGTAGAAGTAGCTTTCCTAACTGTGCTGGCCAAGACTACAAAGTCACTGATTTGCTGTCATTTTAAGAAAGGTAACTACCCATAAGTGGTCATCATAATCTACTGTTCCAGTATTCCTTATAGTGATACAAAGAATCCGCTTCAGTCCTCTTTGGTTTTGGCTTCATGTTTTTCCACTTTAGATCATGCGTAAATCTTTTGAGAATAGTTTCTTTCTTTGTGTTGCATACGATTGTACCCTTTTTAGAACAGCAGCAGCAGCAACAACAACAAAATAATACTCATGTTAATAGCAAGAGGCTAGAAATTAAAACGCATTACGGACAACCCAAAAATCTATTCTACATCAAAAACATGATGTAGGATAGATTTTTTACAGTTGCACATAATGATAATGCAATTTCAGTTCAAGCACGAGAATGCGCGTCTCTGCAGTTGCTAAATCTAATCCAATAGACCTAATCCATGGCTTGACAATGTTTTCCCATTTCACACCACGTTTCATTCCCTAGAGTATCATTTCGTTGTCCAACGGTCGTGCATGAGGAGATATATAAATATGGATATACCTTAAACAAGTCACATTCTCTAAGGAGTGACACGTGGTCTGAAATGGGAAAACATTGTCACGCAGTGGATTAGGACTATTAATTGTTGAGATGCCCTCAACTCCAAACTTTTTTTTGGCATCTTGCGCTGCATTATGTTGAGCTTAGCGTAAACGTTCTAAAAAGTTTAGATGCGCTCGTGTTCCATGTGCGCATTTGACAAATTTTTGATCGAGTGCGCAAGCAGATTGTAATGGAATATGAACCCTTGAAATTCCTTACTAGTCACTGCGCATTCTTGAATACTAGTCAGCAATGCTATTAGTAGCGTGACATATTTAGTTAGAAATTAGCAGGGGATGGAGTGGAAGCCGGGATGGATACTTTGTGAACTTCTGGAAAGAAAGGGTCATGAATAAACAAGCAATAGAAATGGGGATTCTTTTCCAGGACCTCCACCCTGGCAAATACTGAAAGATCCCTAACCTTTAGACTACATAGGTAGGCACATACTACTGTAGACATTCGCTTCTCATCCCAGTTGCTCAGTTTTGATTCCTAGATTGAGCACATCACTTGATTTTTTCCCTTGATGAAGGCTCGTCTTTCCAGAGGGACCTATTTTTCTTCTCTTTATGAGACTCAAACTGTTTTATGGCTCTGATGACTATAAATTATGCTTTCAGGTGATCCTTGCTTATTGAACCCCTGTTCAAATGGAGTGAGTTGTAGGAACATTGACGAGAAATATGCCTGCATTTGCCCGGACATAACTGAACGACCGTGTACCGAAAGTAAGTATCCTACGTTGAATAGATAAGTTACGATAAAAATACTAAGTAAAAATGAATAAAATTTAGCGGTGGCACCTCTCCAAAGTAACCCCAATTTAAGTAGCCCACTGTAATTCCAATTGGAATTTACCCTTCTTTAACGAAGCAGGAAAACGGGAGAACCCAGAAAAAAAAATCTAAGAACAGGAGAAAACCCCAAGAAACAACTATAGTGACACTTGCGTCAACGAGTCCATGAATCGAACCAGGGTCGTCTTGGTGAGATAGAAACAGTAGGTCGAATCATAGACAACTAAGATTATATTACTCGGGTTTCTCAGTATTTGCGCTCCGCACGATCGCAGGTTCTTCTTTGACCCTTGTTAAAAAAGAGTAGTTGGTTCGCTTCTCAGGCTCTTCACGTTTGTCTGGACTAATTCAAATAGTAGATTCAAATACTCTTGCACTGATGGAGAGAGAAGGGTTTAGTGCGCAACTAACCAACTCCGTTAAGCGGGATAAAGGGTCCTGTGGACGCACGTGGAGCCGACTAGACAACTCTATTCCTCTCTTCGCGCGCATCGTACACTTACAGTAACTCCACATCCTAAAAAAAAAACTCGTCTTTACCAAGTCTAGAGGATAACGCTAGTTTTGACTAGTTTCTACCCTAGAGGATAACGAAGAGCGCTTTCCATGGCTCAGAACTGGCCGGCGAGACCGGTAAAGAATAGGCCTTAGATGGAGAGTTTTCCCACTTTTTCCAAACATTTCATCAGGATAGTGGTACAAGATAGGAATTGATTACTCTGGTTGGACAATTCTGAAAAGTATCGCAAACCTCTTCATACAAGGGCCAGACTGGCCGGCCAGTTCTGACTGATGGAAAGCGCCGTAAGACTGCGTAATTACAGGAGATACCGATGGCAAACACGCTTACGTTTATTTTCTTACTTTATTTTAGACACTGGTATTTATCCATGTGTTGACCGTTCTGATGACTGCGCAATGTTCGCATCACAAGATGGCTACTGTCAGTATCACAAGAGATACATGATGTCCATGTGCGCCAAGTCTTGCAGCTTTTGTAGTAAGTACACCAATACTTTGGTTTTAGCAGTTTGTATTGGTATGAAATATGGAATGACCCTGGGTATGATGACGCTACCTCGGGGAACCCTCCGATTCTTGTGTGTGCGCATGTGTAGCACAAAGTGCAAGTCAACTTGCCTTTCAGTGGCTTGCGATACGGTCTTGGTATGGATTGGCTTCATCTGTCAAATCACGAGATATGATGAAGGCTCGTCCAACTGTCACGGTCATGGTACCGGTTTTGGCAGGTATTAGATTTATCTCGATCTCTTGAAAACTGAACAATGGAGCTTTGTTATCTTAATTGTCTTTAGAATAACCACAAATCTTGAGGGTAACATATTGAACCATGCCATTTTATCACAACGCAAATATCTTTACTTTGCACCGAGCCAAGCAGTTTCTGTCACATTGACAATGATATTTCTGCACTATCTTCAAGAAAAAAATCTTGTTAGTATTCTACCAAAAGTGGCGTCATTATACCAGCGGTCTCTCAATGAATCCTGTACCAGATGTATTTGTTCTGAGGAGATGACCAACCTTATGATAATATACTAATGTTTTAAATATTAAGATGTTAATATAAAGTAGTAAATGCATGAATTGTAGATGATGTAAGATAACATAGCACATATAAACCAGTCCACGCCTCATAAACGTAATTATCGAGTTCGCTCGCTTTGCTTTGCTTCGTGCTGTGCTGGTTTCAAAGATAAACATGCAAAAAAACTGAAAATGATCTGCTACGGTAAAATACGCTAATTCGGTTCTGCGCATGCCCAACATGATGTACCTCGCTGACCCAGAAATACCAAACGTTTATTTATCAATCTTAATGTAGGAAAGTTGATTTCAGATTTAAAACTTGTTAGTCTTTTAGGTTTATTTTATGTTTTTTTAGATCTTCTTTTTCTTTTCATTCCCTATCGTTTTGCACGCTCCCTTTCCTCTGCATGTAGTCCTACTCGAGCAGATCTCGCCTCTCTTCTTTTCATCTTGAAACTCCCTTGTTTTCTTCTCTTCTCCTTCTCTTTTCTTAATTGAATCTACGGCATGCTGCGATTGGGCAGCTTTGATGATGAGCCTTAGAACTCAAATGTTCTGATATAAACTGCAGCCAACTTTAAAACCGTGGATCTTGGAATAAAATAAATAACAAGCTGAATGCACGTTGCCATTAGTGCATGTATGAAGTGCCATGCCAATGGTGACACTTACAGTAAAACAAGGCTACTTTCCCCTTGCTTAGTTTATTGCATGCTCATGAAAGTAGTACTTCCTATCAATAAGGCTCTGGAATCTTCATGATTACTCTATCGATGTATGAAGATTGTTATCTAATTGTTATCGACCTATCACGGCGTCTTTGCGCTTGCCCGCCACTTGCATACCGTGACACCTCCATATTAATCATACTTGCATTCGTTACCATCATCACATGACTCGTACGTTAATCCATGTAATGTAACGTAATACATTACCTGTCGAAGCGGCCTGATTCGTTGTGCTGTGGTGTGACATTAAGTCTAGCCCGGGGAGACGAGCCTGCAGTTCATTTGTTCAGCGGTGTGTCTCCTAGGTCCCAGTCCACCACCTCACACCACTGGAAGGCTGTGAGATAACCAATTAACATCATCTTATCCTCATCCTAATTCAGAGTAATAAGAGTAATGCTCCTCAGAATAATTGAATGATTTCTGTCAAGTTTTTCTCAATTTTACTACTTCGTACTAGCTGGAGTATTAACCGTTTTTATCTTGGCGTAACTCAATTGTTTTTAACATTAACTTTGTTCCTTCGAAATATTTTAAAAGCGGAGTATTTGTATTGGTTCAGGACCAGAAATAAATCGTTTGGTATGACATGCATGCATGACGTTATTTTTCATACCCCCTGACTTAACGAATTATGTTTGCATGCCAAAACATACCCCCAACTACCCCTCCCCTTCCCCCATCGTCCGTGAACAATTTGATCCAGGATAGAAGCCTGCACTTGGTTAGTTCGTTACGGCAACAGAAAAGGCAACAACCATCCCAAATGCAAAGCTGGAAGACTAAAAACCTCGCACCTTTGAAGACCGCACTGATCACAGAGGCAAGTAGAGCACAAACAAGAAGTGAAGCCAGAAATGGACATCCCTCATATGACACAGTGAAACACCAATCACGGGAACAACACATGAGTATCACGTGCATGTAACTATGGCTACGCACAGCTGCACTGCCGACAAGCCTCAAACTCCACTCCACTGTATTCCTGAAATTCTGTGAATGCTGTATACTTTCATGACTTTTGACACTTTTATTTAACAACCTTATCGTAATGTTAAGTTATTAAAACTAAACGTAAAAACCTTAAAAAACCACAAAAAATTTGCTTTATGACCAACGGAGATTTTATTTGGTTTATTAGGTTAAAGTAGGGGACTTTTTGGTAGATATATTTGTTTTTCATTACAGCTGAGAATTCGTTCAAATATTAGGGAGTAGCTTGCAGTTTATTAAATCAAATATTAATAGTAATTCGAGAAATTCTTCTTTCAAATAAAGGCAATCAAAAGCAATTTAAGCAAAAATTACTACAAGAAAACTGCCTTGAAAATTGAAAATATGAAATAAGTTGTATTAAATTCCGATTTAAAACTTGTGTTTTAACATCCTTTCGAGTGTATATGAGCAAATGGATGATACTATACGAGATCTTAACTCCTAGCTCAATCCTATTTGTTCTGCGTTCTAGACAAATCGACTATACATGCTTTTATAATATTTCTTATTGACAGCTGGAAAACCATTAAATGAATATATATGTCAAATTTTAGCTCTAAATCCGTCCAACGTCAACATTATCTTGAAACGTCCAGAAAGGTGTCTGTGAAAAAGAAAGCTAAGATAAAATTGAAAAAAAGAAAATTGAAGTAAAACTTTGAAGTCCAACCAAAGAAGGACATGGCGGTTCCTTGTAAACGAAATATCATTTCTGGATCAGCCACCTTAGAAACAATAGGAGCTTTTTACAGTTTTGGCTTCTTCATTTTTTCTTACCATAAAATCCATTAAGCTCAACATTTTTAAAGCTTCAAGAGTATCTTAACTTGTTTATGGCCCGGATATCATCTCTCCGCATTATTAAGACATGATTCCATCGCTATAGTCTTGTTAATTTTTCATATTTCATTAAGCTTTCAGAAGACACGTTTTTCATTCTTAATTAAAAATAATTTTGAGCCGATTTATAGCTTAAAAGAGTCAAGTTTAATTCATCATTAATAGTTTAGTGGATATTCACATCGGTCATTTGCGCATTCCAGCTTCTGCATTTTTTTCCTGAGTTAAGTCTACAATATTTCATATTTCAGTGCAATATCCTACAAAAGCATAGAAGTAGATTGGTTGGAAATGACATTTATGTTGAATTTATGAGTTGCATGAGTGATAATTGGTCATTTTAATGAATTTGATTTTTTTTCATGAAAATTGACACTATTGTTTGAAAAAAACGAAACTCTTATCCACCTTTTTATCGTTAGACTGAAAGTTGAAAACTTTAAATTTTTTTAACTCTCCCTGAAAATTCTAAAGCGGGCGATACGTATTTATGAAGGACACTCATAAATGATATTCCGTCCAAGAAAGATAATTTTCTTCCAAAAAATATTCCTTGCTCCACAATTTTGACATCTGCAAAATTAGTAGGAAGTACTTCCATTGAGCCTTGGTCATCGCGCGGGCGAGCGGCTAGTTTTTTCCCCCCACCATTAATTATAATTTAATTACCTTTGCCTGCCTCGAAAAAAATTCTGAATGTTTGTGGTTTGGAGTGGATTTTCATTATTAAACAAAAGAATGAATACACTTGTTGATGGAGAATTTATATTTCCATCCTCCGAAAGATGATTTGTTAAATGATTGCATTTCTACCACTTATTTCCCAACGATCAATGAAAATGAAGAGATAGATTCCAGAGCTAGAAAGTGCCATTTAATTTGGGATTCCTTGATTGAACCGTCTAGAAAAATTGTATTATTTATATTTGGCTTTCAAATTTCGCTTCAAGCTGCCGCTGTGACTCATTTTTTGCAATTATTTCGCCTTTCCTTGAAAGACAAACTATTCTTTATCAAGTTAAACTAACTGAATATAACTTTTTGGCTTATTCTAAGTAAGTTAGCTTGGTAGATTCGAGATAAATGAAGCATTTGGTGTGGTAGTGAAATCGGTTGCTATTTCGATGTGAAATGATATCACTTTTTGCCCTAAATCGAGCTAATTAGAATACTACGTGACAATAAAGGACATCAATTAGCGTGTACTACGTATATTCATCTTAGAATTCTCCAGCCGAGCCCCGAGGGGTTTTCTAAACGAGTCATCTGTATAGGGACACGACCTAAAAATATAGATCTCAGATACTTATACCAGTGACTTGTGCGGGCAGTTAAAATACCAATTTATCGTTCTATATCAAAGTCATTCATCTATTGGCAAGTGATTCCAGTCATGAATCAACATTTGAAAAGTTTTATATAATAAATATTGAATTGATTTTCGGTATTTGGGCTTGGAAGGTGTTTTTCTTGCGTTGATCATATAAATTACTTAAAAAAACAGCCGAGAAAAACCAAATGTTGCCGGAAATGAAACTAGAAAGCTTTGTTTGTCCACTGAAATCCTCTTATAAACACTGATCAAAATCCTCAAACACAAAAAAAAAATGGGGAAAATGTGAAAGTTTGACGTCTAAGTACAAAATCAATCATTCAAGCAGTTTTCTGTCATTTTTTTCAGTCATCAAGGAAGATTATCTGCTATTTCGTGACAGAATTCCCAGAAGATTCTTGTTTCTTAATCGTGGTGGCTATTTCCCTCGCAAAGCGGCTATGTTTACTCTTACCAACGCTACGTTTTCACATGAACACATAAACCTACTTTATTCCTTTGAAAAATAGAAAATAATCATCCCAGGGTTTATATCCTTAGATTAATGCTCTCCAGTTCGCGTTTTTAGATATTCCTAATTAAACTCAATTTTATACAAAACACACTTAACGACCCGCAAGAATCATTATTCATGACGGATCAGCAGAATTCTAGTGCAAAAGTTGTTTTCAAATTTTGGACTCGATCATTGAGATAGTGGTGAAGATTACCGAGTGTTTGAGCCTAAATTTCGATTTTTCCCCTAACCACATCAACAGCAATTGGTTTATCTTTTGATCAAACGAAGAAAACACACCAAAGAAAAGGATGGTTTTTGATCAATATGAGATATCCCTCTTCATTCCTAGTCAGAACAGACAACGATTAACATAAATAAACTCGCCCGTTCAATTTGTGGAATATTCTTTCCATCGCGGTTTAGGACAAATAGTTTATTTTTAGTGCTTATTAAACGGAATTGAGATCCTGTGTTTTCTGTAAGAAGTGTTGCTATGTGTTATAGCCCACAAACCCGTGGTTGAGTAGTACATAATAAACTTTTATTATCTTCCCTGTAATCGATATTAGCGTGAAGCCATTGGCTCTTAGAAGTCTCATTCAGCGGTCGTTATACGACCATTTATAAAACCTTCGGGAAGTAATATCAGAGCTACAGAACATCTTAAATTTAATTAAGCGAGGAGTAAAAGCTTCTGTAGGATCGTCGCTTTTGATTGGTCGGTTTTCAGTTCGCCACCTGTTCCAGCTCTGTGTCATTTTTTCTGGCTTTAGCACAATGTTTTGACTTGAGACGAGGAATTACAAGTTAGCACATCTCAATGGCCAAAACGGTTGTTTTCATTACTGGTATTTGAGAATCTTTTCAGTTTACGTTTCTTTTATTATGGAGCTCAGTGTTAGCCGGTCCTCATACCGAAGACCGCCATCCACTTACATTCATTCATAGATACTGGCGTATTCGCTCAACATGCACAAGTTAGCCGTTGCACTTCCCTGTCTGCGAGGGAATCACTTGCAGCAGCACGTTGCACTTGGGGTAGTCTTCCTCATGATTCTTTGTGTTGAACTTTGTAAACCTTCAGGAGACGTGAATGGTGAGCGTTCAACAGTTTTGCCTCCGTTACAAACATCAACACCAGAAGGTTCGCTTGCCAAGAGCAATATTCCTTTATCTACGCCACTGTTAAGCGAAGAAACCAATAGAAACAACTCTCGTACGAGCCAAACTACCGACCAGGCATCTTCGCCTACCAAAGGAAAGAGCTCTCATAGCGGAATTATTCGCATCTTTGGCAGCCGTTCTAAGTCTATGAGTACAACAGATCAAGAAGAGAGTGAATCTCCTAGTCAAAAACCAAGGAAGTCTACTAAATATGATCCGAAAACGGTCGCTTCGAGCGTTGCTGGCCTGAAATCCTCACTTCATGCTAATTCCGACGGAAGTAAGTCCAAGCAGACATCAGAATCATCAAGTGTACAATGGCTGCATTCGAAAAACGAGAAAAGTTTCTGGCCGAACGAAAAGAAAAGCCGTACTCGGGAAATTGACAATGCCGGCGAGTCTACGGCAACTACAGTTACAAACTTAAAGCCCGATGGGAGAATCAAGACAACACGAATGACACTCCTTCCCAGTCCCTCTGTAAAATTTACAGGTTTTATGCCCAGTGCGATAGTTTCAATCGGCGGAAATAAACCGCCAATTTCATCTCCTTTCACAGGTTCTGTAGCGGTGACCCAGAGGAGTGTTATTCATCCAGAAGCAAGTCCGTCGTTAATAGGACCTCATGAGATTCGTACCGTCGGTATTGGTTCCCAGACAGTGTTGATACAGCCCGGAGTGTCAAAAACTCAGAGCCAGAGAATACCAAATGTTTCGCCCACCCCGACACCGTTCCCTACGATTCCGAAACCTGAATTTTGCGATATAGGACTAAGTCAGTCATGTATTTGTATGAACTGTGAGGGAAATACAAACAGGGGCTTCCCGTGCTGTATTGATGTGATAGACACTGTCAAACTCAACGAAGGAGTCGTCCTTTCAATCTCCTCCATGGCGGTGAAAGATTTCTTTTCAAAGGAGCCTATGTTAAAGAATCTTTTGGGTGAACTTGTCGCGGATCACTGCTCTCAAACATCGTGCATTCAAAGCGTGCACACCATAAGAAAAAGAAATATTATCCGGGATGAAAAAGAGCAAAATAATGGTGCAAAGGATCCCAAACAGTATATTACGTCTTGGGATGGATCCCCTATACAACCAAGTGATACCGTAAGACCATATCCTCCGAAGAATTCTCCTACCAAGAGCCTGTTAACTGCTACAACTACAACTGTTACTCCCTCAATAACAAGACCTACGGATGTGAAGGTAGTCATGTTCAAGATTGCGCCAAATTCTGCTAACGGTCAAAAATTGTCAGCGGGATTATACGTGACGGTGACTCCATCTGTTGCCGGCAAAACGTATGTCCTGAAGGCCGATGTTCTAGCGGGACTTATTCGCCGTAAGAGAGACGTATTCAAGAGAAAGTTAGACATGACGATTGACTCTGTGACGACATGGTCAAAATGGCGAGCAACAGAGAGTACGAAACCGAGGGCTGATTCTGCGACGCCGTCTGGATTGGCCCCGTCCGTTGGAGCAACATTGACACCAGGTAGGGGATTACCCGGTGGTCGGGCTGGGGACACACAGGGTGTGGCCCGATATTTTGCTAAAGTTCCACTCTACCCGTCACTTCAAAGACCTAAGTGTCTTTGAAGTCACCATGACAACAATCGAGCGCATGCCCTGTGTGAGCCTCCTTAACCCACCCACTTGGTCAGCGGCTGTCCTGGTGGCATTTTGTCAATATTCGGAGATGATTCTGGAAATGATCTTTTCCAAAGCGTGAAGTGGAACGGGGCTCGCACAGAATGTGTTCAGCTTGTTTCAATAAGTGGGCTGTATCTCGATATCCCACCCGCCTGCCCGCCCGCCGGTTGTTTAATCTTATTTACATTGATTATCTTGCATGGCTTGATATCTTGGTAAATACTCATACAATAGCATTACAAACGCATACGCGAATCATCGGCCGCAAAACTAATGGCATCAATGAAGTCGATTTTCAATTTTATTCGTCTCAGACTTCAACTTACGTCATTACTTAGCTTCATTCACTTTTATACACACATCGGTCCTTCATCCTTCTTTAAACATCTCAAAATTACCCCCGGGGGGAATTTTCCATTTGAGCGCAAATGTCTCCAGCTTCAACTGCAATGATTGACTACTTCTATTTGATATTTCTTGAATGATGTATTAGTCAGTATATGGATTCGTTTTGTGGCTTCACGGGATGATAGGTTTTGGGCGCGAAAGCATCATGTGCACTTAGTCGTAGGTTATGAATCTACTAATAGCTTAATAGCCAACCACACACGTTGGACTCACGAAAACACGCATTCGTAACAAATATTCAGCTGATCAAGTAGTTTATTCATGTGAATACGCGTGGCACTTTAAAATATTTTAAACAATAAGCGAATAGGAAACAATGAACAGATTTGCGCGCGGCAAAGTATGAGCAATGCGATGGCATTCATTTAAAGAAAAAAGAAAAGAAAATGAATGAAAATACTGCAAATAAACATTGTCTTCGAACTTTTAAGAGAAAGAATAGGATACAAAAAACGAAAGAACGGAAAAATGTGAAAGGGAGGAAAAAACATAAATCGAAGAAAGAAAGGACGGAAAGAAGTGAGGAAGAGAGAGAAAGAATTTTGGTCTGTGAAGATCTATTATTTGAAGCCCTTCTATATATTAAGACTTATGATTGCCCAAGCGCGCGCGCTGTTCATTCCAATGCTATTTTAGGCATACAGCTTTCCACACATTCTGTATTCAATTCAAAGCAAAGATGTTTGAGACAAACTTTACTTTAGAAGAGACATTAACCGCCTACGCAAATGTGACCGTGAACCCGCGCCGTCAATTTATCAGTGTTTGTATAGTGTTCTTACAGCAATTGCCTTAGGAATTTGGCGCGATAATGTCATGCTCTAGAAAATTGAAGGTACTCGAAATAATTACAGCTCACAAGAGGTATACAGCTCCAGGGGTTCTAAAAAAACTCAAGAGTTTAATTGGGCCGCAAATACCTTAGAAATTAAGTATACTTTTCTCTCTAATTGACTCAAGTGGCTGGGAAAATGTTTTATCGAATTCGATGTTGGAGTTATCCTTAAGTGAATGTTGAAGTGCGCTGTTTGAGGCTATCTGGGCTTATCTGGCAATACTGACCTTGCATGAGAGCTCGGAAAATAAGCTTCGATTAGACTATTATGACTCATTACACTCCATGCTAGGATGATCACGTGATACGATGACCAGAGCACGTGACACCTGTAAGCTATCTATTTCGCATTATTTCTATTTGTTTATTTGTTTTTAGATGTGTATTTTGTTTGATTTTTGCTGCTTAAGGCGTTATGCACTAAATGATCTTTTTTGCATGCTTATAAGCTTTGATGCAGTTAGATTGACTCAGTATACACCTATTTCAAAAAACGTTGTCGGTCGGAGATCTGGAATCTGAAAACTGAGACTCAAAGTAATCGAAGGCTGTAGACTGTAAATTGAAACATCAATATGTTTTGTTCTTGATCGGTTGTTCACAGCAATTGAATGGCTAAATATTCCACGACGTTTGAAGGTCTTTGAGCACAGCCTGAGCTGACGACTTATTGTCTCAGATTCCAGATTTCAGATCGCCGACCGACAACGTTTTTTGAAATAGGTGTATACCGAAGCTAAATCCTTGAATTTGGAAACCGGCCAGCATCACGAAATAAGAAGAAAAGCTCTTGTCAAACTGAGTAAACGTTGTCGTATTTGTTTATTGCGTCACACAGTATTAACGCACACAACCTTCATATAGTTATTAATAATACGTTAAAAGTTCATTAATAATATTCTGCTTATGAGCGTAACAGTTTAAAGGTCAAATTTCACGAACAGGCATCGCACGAATGCGTCATATACTACAACAACCAAAATCCTTTGCACTCTTTCTTTTGTTCAGTTTATTAGCATAAGTAGCACACTTGCAATATAGTGTCATAAACTTCTACTACCTGAAATTAACCTTGTTTTTTTTTTACTCAGCTCATTAGTACCAATTATATTGTTATTCTCTGAGATAGGACTAATTTGAATTAGAAAGAAAATGCGCGAAGCATTCTGGTAGTGGTATTAAAATGACGCATCATGCACACTTATGCACCATTTCGCAGTTTCCCATAATTCCTTATGATTCAGAGGTTGAGGTCAAATTTCTTTGTCCTTTTATGCAAATTTCACCCTGATCTCCCCTCCAGCTCTGACTCATAAGGGATTATGGAAACTACGGTGTATTAGCGCGCAATATCTAATCTTTAAACTCACACGGTCTTGTTCATTCGGATTAGATTCAGCACTTGCGAAACTCCACGTATAAACTGGACCTAAGATTAACATGTCTTCGTTTTAGTAAATTTCCTTGAATAAACTCTCAATAAATATGACAATTTTTTCGTTATTATCGTTTCTTCCAGGGCCAGGAGTTCCCAACGTGGAGGGGCAGGAGGGACGAAACTCTACGACTAATATGTCACGAGGGACTTTCATCATTGTCCTGGTGACCGGGATTGGCGGCTTTGTAGTACTGGCGGTCATCATCATCTATATGCTTGTTAAATTTTTAAGGTAAGTGCAGACTTTAGGTTCGATACTATAAAAAAAAAGGACAGAATTTTAAGTGGTGACCGAGTGGCCAATGGGTCAGCTTCAGTTACCTATCTGTTACCCAGAGATTTTTGGCGATTTTTGCTGCGACTTTTACGGTAATTTTGATCATAGTGAAGAATATTAAAGAATTAACTTGCAAGGTTTTATTCAGGACACTGAGATAAGAAAAACATTTACTATATTTTTGAAAATCGCCACGAAAATCGTCGCAAAAATCGCCAAAAATCGCACCTAACAATCAACTAATCACAGGGCTCGTGCAGGTCCTTGAACTCCTTGAAAAGTGCTGAAGTTCAAAAAGTCATTTCAACGGCACTTGAAAGTCCTTAAAAAAAGAAAAAATTCCTTAAAAATCGTAAATAATCCTTGAAAAGACATAAGTTCTGACCATTTATTCAAGTGTAATAAAAAAGGATTTCAACTTAGAAAATAATGACAAAATAAAGCAAATTAATAGATTAGAAATATGATGATAGGCTGTGAGATTTCTACGATAGTCAATTCCAAAAACTTTGTTTAAAACTTTACAAAAACGCGTAGAACTCCGCACGGAACACACACATACATCGCTAACGAACATACGCGTAAATAATTTTGCTACCTGGACGCAAAATCAACAATTAACCATCAAAGCAGTTTCTTGTTTCCACGCTGCGTTGATGTTTATTTTAATGATGTTACTTCACAGTTCGGCCACTGTTAACGCAATATTGCCCATGAGTTGGTTAGGGTTTAGCTGAGATTGCCGATCCTTCCCATGTGGGACGCTTTTCCAAAAACCTTACACGGACCAGCCGGGGGTAAAATTAAACAGTGAGATTTTTTTGGCTTGAAGCTCAGCAATCTTTGAATGGAGGCATTTGTCGTGGACAGAAGTGAAAGTTAAAACAATTCAATCAAGGTAGTGGACGAGCATCTAGAATTAAAATGATCAGTACGTATGGTGCCCAACCAGGTACTAACCTGGCCCAGCCGGGTTTGACTCTGTGTTTTTGGAAGGCCAAGTTTTGTCCACTGGACCACAGGTTCCAAGTAATTACCACAACAATAGTCGCAAAACAATGCACTGAATAGACTAGTATTTTTGACCTTTCAAATCAATGTGTCTATTGCGTGGCAGAGTGGTGCAAGGCGCTGGCTGTGGATGGTCTGGGGGCCGCCAAGCGTCTCCCCTGAACCCCTCGTGGGTAAGAACTCCACTTCTGGTTATAAGGACAGGGGGACATAATTGCCGTCATGTCTGAAGTCCATACGACGCTCCAGGCTCTGCGGATGTCTCGGAAGTATGGTCACCGTTTACGGGCACGTTTATTTTTGGAGTTAATTATCTGTCGTCGGACGCGGTTCGAATCCCACCGTATCCACATTGCTTTTTCTTTTTCTTTTTCTTTTCTTTTTTTCCATTGAATTAAAACGTTCGATACTAATGTTCACATTCAAGATCGCATCCATCGTTATGTGATCCTTAAAGATTTTAATTTTGATCCTTGAAATGTCCTTGAATGTCTTCTCAAGAAGCCTGCACGAACCCTGTGTTTGCAAATCTACAGTATATGATACAGCTCGTTCGCCTGTTTAATACATTTCATAGTTTAACGTGAAATCTTTTCTATCTTCCCAGGCGCATGAAAGGAGAATTTGTTCCTGATAAGGTTTACCCCAACGAACAGAAAGCAAACGGTGGATCTGATCAGTTGATCCCTTCATTTGTTGATCCCTCGACACCTAGAATAACAGATGTACCAAAGAAAACCGTACGGGCAGGTGGTGGAGGAGGGGGATCTGGTTCAGGAGGAGGACAAGGATCCGGGGGAAGCAAGAAAAGTAAAAAGCCCATGGGAGTGAAGGTTACTTACAAGCCACCCAAATGGGATTAACCGAATGGATTTTACAGACTTTGGAATTGGGTGAGTATTATGATATCAATAAATAAATATCGATCTACCTCACACTTCACTGCCCTACACCATACAAAACTACATCACATCGCATTAGAGCAGATTCCGAATGAGTGCGAAACGGACCGCGCCGTGCAGTGACCGTGTCAGTGCCGTGTTCTCTCTAAAAACATTCGGCATTCCTGCCGTAGTCGTGCCGTGACCGTGTGGTGCCGTTTTCACAGTCATACGAAATCCACTC
>WUCR03105877.1:0-17276 GCA_009858155.3 Phymanthus crucifer
AGACGCATTTCTACAGGGTTAGCCTCAATTGCACGTAATATATTCATAATTACCAGAACAGCTCGTGGGAATTCAAAATAGTTTGTATTGTTCAGGGTCGACAATTTTTTTGCTTTCTCGTTGGTATGTATGAATATTTTACGCACAATCGAGGTTATCCATGGGCAAATGTATCTACAGTAAAGCGTTTCAGCGGTGTTTGTTGAATTCGAAAAAGGTCTAATTTCGTGATTGAACTCCCGGACCTGCCTGACATGTTCTCGACGTCATTCAAGCCTAGTTTTTCAGTGCTCGACCCCGGCAGGTGGATGACTGGTGCGAAACCATCTCATTGGTGAACTATGCTAGAGTGATCAATGATTGCTGTTTGAGAACCTGAGGGATATAAACAAATGTACAGCTAGTACGTACACGCGTGTATTTATTTATATTACACGACAGAAGTGAAGCATTTGATGGGAGTATCAGATGTAAATTGAGAAATCAAGAGAACGATTGAAGAAGACTTTATAACCGAACGGGATTCATTGTACTCCTTGAGTTACAAGGTTCACAGAACAGGCCAAGGGTTGCATCAACTTGAAACAAATCGAATCCGAAATTATTCCCATAAAAAACATCAATCCTTAGAAGGATTTATCACTTCATGTACGGTGAAGTACGTAACATCGACAAACAGTAAGACAGCGTCGTATTTTGTACATTTTATACACATTTCTTTGATGTTTCTACAAAAAACTGCATTAGCAATCCCAACGAAAGGTAGCTACGTTTTTCCCCGCGGATGATATTCGTTGTCGAACGATAGCTTCAATCGACCCTGTTGTTTGTCAAGAATCTTCCAGCATATACCGGTAGAGTGTTCAAGTATTGCCTGGTGGTAATCGCCTCTATTGCGTGCTCGAACGGACAGGAACAGGTTTCATTGTAACACCTGTCAAGAATACTTATCTTGGAGAGTATCATCTACGATCCATCAATGACTGGAATTTCAATGATATTTCTCTCCGTGTAAAGTTCTTGAAAGGCAATTTGTCAAATACCATTACCACTGCCACTCTACTTGAAAGGATACTGCGGATTTCATCTTTATATCTGAGGTGCTAAATCAACCGGATAACATCTGTCTGCTTGAGATTTCCTGGAGGATAACAGTTGCAAGTTCAAGATAAATCGGAGGAATCCCTCGGACTACCACGACTAACAGCTGCTTTCAAGACAGGGTTCCCAGGAGATGAAGATGATTGTCTCAAAGTACAAATTTTGAGGCAATACAATAGATTTACAAAAGATACGAATCTAAAGGCAGAGAGCGAGGGATAACAAGACAAAATCCATGCCATTTTCTATTCTTATTCTAGTGATCGGCTTGCTACTGGGAATAACAACACTCATCGGGATTTTTGGTAACTTTGCAGTGTGTCTTGCTGTGTCCTGGAATAAATCTCTAAGGACGCAACTTAGCTTGTTTTTGGTTAACTTGGCTATATCAGACATTGGTATGTCAGCATCATGTATGCCTTTCGCTGTTGCTACTGTACTCTTCCATAAACAGGTGAGTGGATGACAAAACACTCTTCAAACCACTGACCTTCGCTTAGGAACGAAGTCAACTTCTAAATTCTAATTCGTTCGGGGCTTGACAATAGACCGCTTTCGGGTAGATCTTAGATCCATTTTGTTCAACAGTTACACATCAGAAAATGCATGAATATAGATGCAACTTAAACAAAGGAGCTTATTCCCAAGAGTGTTACCCGTGGTCTGAAATGGGAAAACATTAACCCAAGCCGGTGAGTTCTATTTCTCCTACTTTTTATACACATTTCCAACATTACTTTTTTCTTTCTGCAGCAAATCGGAGAGATATTTTGCTACTTCAATGGCTTCATCAACACTTTCTTCTCCTTGGCCAGTGTTTTAACAATAAGTACAATCAGCATCTTCCAATACGTTTCCATAGTAATGCCGCTGGAGAGGATGATCACTAACTTGCGCTGTCTCCTGATGCTACTTGGTGTATGGATCTTGTCTGGGTTCTTAGCAACCGGACCAATTGCATACTGGGGTCGTTACGAGTTTACCTCTAATATCTTCAACTGTGACTATTATAATTCGAACAAGAAATCCGAGATGTCTTATGCCATTACATTAATGTTGGCAGGATTTGCTTTTCCCTTGATTATTATGATATTCTCTTACGTGAATATTTTCATCGCGCTTCGAAAGCATAATTCAAGGATGACGCAAACGACCACGATATCTTCGGTTCCCGCGGAAGGTGCTGTTGTTTCAGCGGGAACTAAACTACGAATAACAGTTCTGTTGATATTTTTGACCTTCCTCGTTTGCAGGACGCCATTTTTTGTATATTTAATTTTCGTCGTGACAGACCCTGATTCTCCTGTTGATTTTCTCAGTCAACTATCATTTTGGGCCGTATACCTACACAGTGCCAGTAACCCATTCATTTTTACTTTCAAGCATGCTGAATATCAGGATACTCTTAAGGAAATCTACAGCACATTCAAGGCTGTGGTGATCAAATGCTGCACTAATGCAGAGGAAGGCCAGAAAGAAGCGCATGCGCAGGAACAAAGGACTGCTGACCCAACGAATACTGGTATTAGTGGAGACTCAAGATAAAGAAGAATGAAAAAAGGAACTTAGATTTTCAACTTATCAAGGGTTAAGACAAAAAGGGGCTTATAACTCCTCGCAAGTAAAATTAATGAGAAACGACGTCTTACTGGAAACACATCTATGACAAAAAAAATGTTTCAAATTCAAATAGTTTAATTTTTCAACTCGAAAAATTACTTTTTTTCTATTGAATAAGGGGAATCCTATGATACAATGTACAATCTTTATATTTTGACATTTATATTTTGGGTACATGTATTTATATTTATGCTCTAGGAATAATATAAAGTTTAAAATGGTAAAACGTACTTTCTACGAAAACGTAGATTACTTTGTCTGACGTTAATACTAAAGTGTTATATATACTCTGCCTCGAGGCAATTTCCTGTTATATTCTTGTTATTATGATCATACGATAGATATTTTTTCTCGGTACGTGTAAAGAAAGTTGAACTTTGTCTCTTTAAATATTACAAAACCTTTGCGTAGTTTATCGTGTTGAGTACTAGCCTTGTAGTCCCAGGCTACTTTCTTCCCTTATTCGGAAGGGGGACACAGTGTTGAAATTGGGCGGAGAGCTGACTGAAAGTAGCCTGGGACGAGGGTAGTTGAGTACGACAACCAATGAATGTCTAGTACCAACCTACTTCCTTGACGCCTTCAGGCCAGCAGCACTACAGGAAGAGATACTATGACAACGTGACTCCATATCCTAATTGCTTGTTATTTCGTGTCTTGGACTGGGCCAACAAAACGAGTTTGGAAATTAAGGTTCTATCGTCGATAAACTCCGATAGGTTTGAGATCAAAACAAAAATAAATTTTCTCCTTTTGCAAATACATTTTCTTGCAAAACATTTTTCATGGTTCCTGCTTTCAAACATGGCTGTCATGAAGACCTCTATAGTTTTCATTTCTTTGTTTAAAGGATATGCATGTCAAACAGAACATTTTATTCTCAATGGCATGTTACCTATTCTGGATACTTGTGTTTGGTCCTGATGAACTAAATTAGAGAAATTTTGGAAGAAATTCATAAGTTAATAGCAACTTTCAGTTCGATGAAATACCTAATGGGTATCAATATGTTGTTTTTTTCTGATTTCGTGCCATGTCAAAGGCTCAATGTCTTATATATATTTGGATATATTTTATGCTAGTTAATATAGATTTCTCAAATTACGTATATTAATAATTCCCTTTGATGGATTTATGTATAATATATTGGCTCTATAAGACGATAACACGGTGATTGTCACTATCCACCACCACGATCTTTCCATCAGGACACACTGCTAGTCCTTTGGGGTAGCAATTGCATCCGACACCATTCAACCCAGACGACAAACTAGCCTTCAAGGTACCATCCATGTTATAGACCTGAATTCTGTGATTGTATTGGTCACCCACAAGCACGTGACCATCCACATCGAGCGCAATGCCCGTCGGGTATTTCAGTTGAGTGTCGGGTATGTTCTCATTTCCAAATTCTTTCAGATAATTACCGTTCATGTCGAACACCTGGACACGGTGGTTGTTACAGTCTGTGACGTAAATGTCCCCACTCGAGCTCACGGCTGCATAGTAAGGCTGATCCAGACGACCTTGTCCGTTACCATAGCAACCAAATGTTCGCAGATGGTAACCATTCTTGTCAAACACTTGAATTCTGTTGTTCCTACGGTCTGTCACTACGATTTCATCTTCCTTGCTCACCGTAATCCCCCATGGCCGTTTGAATTTGCCAGGGGTCACTCCCAGGCCTCCGAATTTGGAGAGGAACATACCATCCTTGTTAAACCGCTGAATTCTATGGTTATCCTTGTCACATACGATAATGTTCTCCTCGTGATCCACCGCTACGTCACTTGGATTATTAAGCTGGCCGGCTTTGTCTCCGAACGTGCCAAAATGTCGCAAATACCGACCTTCCGAGTCAAAAATTTGAATTCTGTGATTGTGGCAATCAGCCACGATAATCCGTCCATTCGTATCCACAGCAACACCACATGGTAGTTTGAGTTTCGATTTGGTCTCCCCCAGTCCTCCAAACACCATGCTCGGCCGTGTGATTTCCGCATAGTCTCGGGGACTAGAAACCATCACAATGAAAGGACTGTCTTTGATCGGCTGTTTGTTGATTTCAACAGCTACCTCGTGGTTTCCTCGTTCATTCGGAGTAAACGAAACAGAATACGTCCCAGTCCCCTCGTCTTGAACATTTGACTTCAAGATTTCATGAGTTGGACTTTGGACTTTGACCGACACAGGGTCCCCACCACTTGTGCAGGGTTCATTGTCATACGTCTTAGTAGTTATCATAAACTTAGTGGGAGATCCTGTTTGGGCCCGTACCAGGCCTTCTCCTTGCGCAACAGAGAGGTCAGGACACGTGTTCGATACAGTGATTTTCCCCAAGGAATCTTTGACAACAGACACAGCATCATCTTCACTGAAATACGAAACTTTCTGAAAGGTTGCTGAAGTGAAATCTTTCCGAGTGTTTCTGATGTCTTGCAGCTTGCGTTTCAAGTGTTTTTGAATCACTAGAATCTCTAGTTCGCTGCCAATTTTAATGGCTTTTTCAGCGCACTGACAGCTTCCGTTGAGTTGCTCCAACACGAGCTCTAAATGTTCCTTTTCTTTGCGCAGAACCATTTCTTTGTTTTGGTAGGCCGAATGAACGTCAATCATGAGTTGTTCAGCGCGATCTTCGAGTGCTTGGATCAGTCGTTTCGCATTCTCGTGAATTGCTAACTCCATCTCGTGTTTTCCTTCCTGTAAGCTACTTAGTAGGTTCTTCACTTTGTTCAAAGACTTCCTAGTCGCTTCTATTTGTGTTCTTCCTTGAGTCAACAAACTGCCAACGTTGTGCTGCTGTTTGTGATAAACATCCCGTAGGTAGGAAAATCTGTGCTTTCGATGGTCCACCATCGTGCAATCCAAGCAAATGGGTTCGTCACATGTTTCGCAGAAATACTTCAAGGCCTCGTCTTTGTGATCAGGACAAGTACCAAGCATGTCCGTAAACTCTGTCTGCTCCTCCGGGATATCTTCCAGAGCATCTTGAAAAACATGGACTCCCGTGACGTCTTTCGGGGTTTTATACAACTTACGATTATGCAGTGTTATTTGAGATAAGTTAGGATGGGATTTAAAGAATTTAGAGCCATTGGCGTTACTAATAGCTACAAATTCAGCCAGGTAGTTATGTAGAATTCCGTCTCCGACTTGCGGTCCTGTGCTGGTCGTGAAGAGACTATGATACACATTCTCATAAAGCCTCTTCTTTAGAAGCTCCGTGTGCAAATCACCATATTTCTTTCTGTCCATAATTCTTGTTCACCAGACATTAGGATCAAAATCGTTTCATCAAGCTTACTATGTTGCTTTCTTTAATCAAATTGAAGTCGAACAGTTTTTGGCGATGTTGACTATTTTCTCTTGTATCTTCGTAACCGTCCCAACAAAGACGTTGCTTCCTTTGAATTATTTTCCAGTTAAAATGCCATCAAAGTGTCCAGAAAAACGGAGTATTTCACATCAGAAAGCTTAATCGGATGATTGCTTCTGTCTTTACTTGATGAAATCCTGCGTATTCCGGTGAAAATCGCTGGTAATCCTAGGGATTTGAAAGAGCAAAAAGAATCACGCGTGAAATGCAAATAAATGAAATCAAAGAACAACATTATTCGCTTGGCGTAAACCTGTTTGACAAGAGTTAATACATGTTGTACAAAGACTTGTCACAGACCTGTCACACAAACGTTGGGTACCAAATGAATTGTTTGAACTCGAGAAAGGCTATAGTGTACAGACTTTAACTCACTAACCCCTTGTCTACAATCTAAGAATGTACTGGAAAACTACCAATAACATTTTGGTGTTTATACGAATTAAATTTCAACACAATTGATATAAAGAAAAGGTGATAATCCACGGGTTTCTGACAGAGTTCCGCAAATTGAAGTTCTGCAACAAAGAAGGTCTTTTCTGATTGGCTAGTTCGCCATACAGCGCGCCTAATTTGCTAATGAACCAAAACTCATTTCAACCTTTGCAGCTTTATACAAATCATGAAACTCGGCTCTTTATTAAGAGTAATGTTCTTTAGAAACCCATTCTTTTCAAACCGCTATCATTTGAAGTGTCCTACCGCAAGGTGAACTCTTTTGTTTATTAAGCATCTTGGACATTCAACTTTGAATTGGGCATTCTTGTTTAGTCGTGTTGTGATCATCTACATAATCCTACCGCTTAACTCGAGATTCCGCTTTGCCTTAGTGTAATTTGCGCCGATAGAAAATGGATAAAGAACAAACTGTTTAACCCGTCCAGTCAATCAAATATCTCCGGCAGATGTCGGACATTAATCACATTTGATAGCTGCTACGAGTATTAGGCGAGCTAAGAATTCCTTTTTTGATGCGGTGTTGTATTGTTTAAGAGATTGAACCATCAGGTTTTTCTCTGTTTACAAAGTATAATTCAACAACTATGGTTTGTACAACTATTGTTCTTCTTGTAGCTTTGATTTTGAACTTTGAATTTCACCCTGTGGGGTTGTTTAGATATGAAGTTTAGAATACTCTCAGTTACCAAATGCAAAAATGTGCATTCCAGGGAAAGCCATTTTGCGGCAAATCCATTCGATGTTTTGATGTAAATATTAACGGATTTTTTAAAATCATTTCTCGATTATTGAATGCCTTGGTTTCGGGTTCAAAACCCTTTAATCGGTTAAAGAGATTTTCTAGACTTAGCTCCTCTACTTGACAAATCAAACCTTTAATCTCAAAAGCAACAACAGGAAGTTTTCTTTAAGTTTGGCTGAAGAGCGTGAAACGGTGCGAAAAAAGGCGCGCGAAATGTGACGCGCGTGTGTCGGTTTCGATTAAAATTGATATTTTGATTTCACAAATAATTCCATGTATGCCCGACTCCCCCATACTGCGCTATTTCCTTCATTTTTGTCACTAATTTTTCAAATCTATTAACTTATACTTACATATACCTCCTAGACTCGTGTGGAGAGGAAAATACTAACAAAAAAACTCAAACAAAAAACACAGTAAACAGGTGCTAAAATCGGAACAAACATGAACCCTAAAAGCATTTCGCAATTAAGCTCACAAAAACTAAATGGATCTTAATTTTCGACTGATTTCAAATTCTTAGAATCATTATCTTTGTGATGGTATCTTTACATTTGCTGCTTTGGTTGCTTCGCTCAAAGCACAGCTAGTAGAGGGAGACTACTAACTATGCTCAAAGTCATTCTTTAATAACTAGTGAAAATAGAAGATGCTTCATTATGAATTTTGAAGACTGTTGAGAGGTGTTGCACACTAACTCCACATAATATGCTTGATGAGACACGAACTCTCCGTTAGATGAAATCGGGTTTTACTCTATCTCGTACGAGTGATAAATGTTATATAAAAAAGAGCGCTCTAACTTAGCCTAGCAAATATTCTAGTAGTTCACCGACTGATATCAAATATATAGACAAATATACAACCCTGATACAGCGGGTCCAGCGACCGAAACATGTTTACGATTTTTTTTCTCGATAAGAAATAGATACATATATATATTCATTTTAAGACTACTTGGTACAATAAGTCGACCGTTAATTCAATCCATTAAAACAAGTAGCGCCAATAGCAGGATCAGTTATCTAGACTGCTTCTAAGGTATCGGTATTGTAGCACTAGAGAATTTACGCGCGTGGTTCATTATTTTAGCGGGCGTTGTATCTGGCTAACACTTGCGGTATCAACACTACACTCAATATGTATCACACTTTTAAAACCACCCGCCTGTACTATGCCCACGCTATATATGCGCAAATACATCCACATCAGTAAGTACTACGCGATAGATTTTCCACACCCAATACAATACTGGCCCGTGCGTACGTCTAGCACGTTCGCTTTGAAAATAACGCGAGTAAGAGAGATAAATCTATGGCCCGCACTGTTTAGGCGGTATATAGAAGGTAAAAACATTACCGCAGAAAACTAAGCTCGCATACGAAGATATTTCTTAGATTTGTGTAATTTTCTTTTTACCTGTAAAAAGATTGCAGATTCCGCGTACGTCATCAAGTTGAAAACGAGCTCAACCGAACGTGCACGATGCAACAGATATGAGCCTTGGTCAATGATTGACGCCTGTCAATCATCATGACATTCCTAACATTCTTGTTTATGTTGGAGTAAAAGTTTGTCAAGACAGAGTTTACACACTTGAAACAAAAAGGAAACAACTAGTAAAGGTTACTTGTAGGTTAACATTGTCTGCTTTAATAAGCCATAAATTACTGAGGCAAACGAGTTAAATATAGACTCTGTGTATCAAGCGAAAGTCAACATGACCGGGAAGGGCTAAATATCAATCCCTGAAAAATCGTGCTGGTCAAAGTCAGGGCAATAGCTAGAGAGTGTGTTCACGGCGGCCATGTTGGTGCAAGAAACAATGCAATATTTCTGCATGACAAGAAAACTTATTTCCCAAGGTAAAAAAATTCTTTTGTTTAACCAACCAACATGGCTGCCATGAACAGCCATTTTTCATTGGAAATATTTTTTTTGATTTTTGCTTTACCCCCTCCTCCCTCACTTTCTAATGGTCCTTCCCTTACACCATAAGCCCCGCCAACCGAAACTTGTTTTGCCGGCCGTTCTTCAGTGAACATTCTATCGGCTTAATTAAAGGCCTTACTATAATGACAGCCTGCTATAAGGAAGTCTAGAACTGATTGGTCATATAATAACTTTAATTATTTTTTTTCGGCGGAAGCCCTTACGTGTATTCAATTTAAACTGAAAAATAAGTTGTTTTTGTTTGATTTATTCTATTCTCAAAAAACTGGGAATTATTCCCCTTCGTCTGAAAAATACTTGCAAACTAAAAGCTAAATTATATCTGTGAGTTAGCCAAGCTTCTGAGTCCCAGAAGTTGTTTCAGGGTTTGATCTGTGAGTTAGTCATTAGTCGAGGTTTGAACTCATCAAGAACAGACTTGAGACAACGTTCATCAGCCCTGTACTGGGAGAGGTTCATAATATCGATAAAATTCGAAAGGGTTGGGAAACTGTTCCTTCTATTCTTCTCTCTAGATCGCGTTACCAAAACCAGTACAATGCAAACTGAACTACTTGATGGTACTATTTCACACTAATGAGCTCCATCGCCAGTTTTTTTATTGGCCAAAATCCAGCTATTAGTAAGTCTTCCTTATGGCCCAATTAACACGATTGATTTAGTAATTAACACATTGCAACCCCTAAAGGTTTCAAAACTGATTTGAATAAGAGGAAAAAAAAACTGAGATAGAAAAGAGGAATAGGAAATAAATGTGTGATTGTATGTCGCTTTCACCAAATTCGCCCGAGTGATCGCGAATAATGACTCCGAGTTGAGGTCAGAGTCAACTCTGATAAAACAACCCCGTCTATTATATATATCCTAGTCAAACTCGTTTTCTTATTGGTCGAAAGCACGTCACGTGGAGGGTAATAAATCTCTATAACTCCCGCGCGGGTAATAAATGCACGTGTTCAAAGCGTGAGAGGGGAATAAGGCCGCGTGATCAGGGTATTTGCTCAATAATTTTTTTGTGTGAAACATTAAAAACTTTTCAAAATTGAGACCAATTTTTTCTTCGTTTGACTAGGGTATATAATAACAAAGACACTTCATGACTGGGAAACAGTTAGTTAAATATTCCTCCCCCATTACCATGCACTCTGGCAGTGACCACCCTCAGTGTCTGATCTTTACTAACAATGACGCAATGTGGGGGGAGCCCCGGGTCCGTGGTATATCACCGGCCCACGGGCAAATCCTCCATATAAAACACATTCTTGTCCCCAGAGCCTCTGATGGGAAGGAACGACAACCGCGGAGGCTCTGGGGACGAGAATGTATAAAACATGGATCGTACCACTTTAGCAAGGATTGATGACTTAGTCTCAATAAGGCAAAACTAGACATTACTTGTGATCTCTCAAGCCAGTGAGGTATATAAAGGTCTACAGACTCGGTTTATAAGGATATGTAACAAGCTTGTTGCACAGACGAGATATTTGTCGAGGAAGAGTGTGACAGGACTAAAAGATTAATGGAATGGCACTTTAAATGGGATTAAAGGAAAAATGATTAACACACCAAACATTGGCTTGGTAAAAAAGATTCGATTACCTCCCGTCAATCGTTCTTATCTAGTCATGAAAATATACATTGGTCTTGAACAAAGAGAGTTAAAAGCCTCGTATGGTTGCTCTTAGTGACCAGGTAGATTGACGCCTGAGGCCACGCCATAGACTGGGATTATCATGCAGTTGATTTATCGCCAAGCAAAATCGTTTAGAAATGAGCTAACCAAGATAAGGGGTATTTTTAAGGCTTTAACTTGCAATACATTTTGACTTGTCTGTGTGGCTTGTTGTTTTGGTCTTTTCATGAACAGCTTCCATGAAAGATTTTGATCAGCAAATGGTGGAATATAATAAGGCATAAGGCAGTCTATGATCATTTTAAAGTACTGGACGCTCGACTGTTTTGCCTCGCGGTGTTAAAAACGGTTTGCTTCTGAATAACGAGGTGAAGAATGAACTAGACGGAAAGACGAGAAAAAATGAAAAGAAAGAACAGGAGAAAAGGTGAATCCTAAAGGCAAACTGATAAGAAGTTGAAGAATAATGAATACGAGAAAAGGGAGGTTGAGAGAAGAAAACAAAATGAAAAAAGAAACGAAACGAAAGCTGGGGGACCGAGTAATACAAAGAAAAAATACAGCACGACAGACGCTTTTTCTTTTTTAGAGCACAATATGTTCTTCTGATTGCTCTTCTTGACTTTTGTAGCCAACCCAAAGCAAATATCACCAAGGTGCAATATAATATGGACTCGTATATAAAAAGTATCCTTCTTAGCTATTTTCATTCATTGCTCGTTCTCGCTAGTCAAAGTGACGCCCCTCTGCCTGCATGTCAGCGAAGAATGTTGCGCGGGTATCTATAACGACAATAATTTTGCTTTTAAACTTCTTTTAATTTGGAATGATTGCTCCTATGATTAAGTTAATCTTAAGCTATAGATAGTTGATATTTGTGTTAATTATCTTCCACATTTAAAGTTTTTAAATTAGAATTTATTGTGAATTTTCTACTCACAAACTGAAAATCATGTTTTTTTAATAAAATAATGAAAGGCAAGCAGACGCACAGTCTATGGCAAAACCATTTAACAACATGGAAGCAATATTATCCACAGGAAAGATTCTCAAAAAGAAATATTTGTGAAGCACATCCAATATAAACTTGGCATGCCTAAAGATATTACGACTTTGCTCTTAGTAAATTTGAGCTCGTTTTACTTTACGAGCGGCCGCGGTGGTTGTTTGATAATTCCAGCTTGATATTGCTTCTTCTTGCAATTACCGAGATTGTTGTCATCATTTTTGTTTTCTATGCCTTTAAGGTGCTTTTCGCGCGAGCCCTTTCTTGAACTCTGTTAATTTATCTTACAATCTTGTCGTATAGTTATCAGCTGTCAACTAACCTCGTAAAATGGACGTTCGAAAATCTCCAAAATGACGTGAGATTTCCTTGTTGGAAAGGAATAGAGAGAGTTTAGTGCTTCCGTCGGAAGAATCGAAGAAAAACTCGCTGGAGGGCGTTCAAATCAAATATACTTTAGCCGATTTGCAAACTCTCTTTTCTGTTTGAACCCAAAATACAGGTTGATCCAAATTCGAAATTAATAATCTCAACTTGATGAAATTTCGTCTCCGGAATACTGATGGCTTTTCGGCAAGAGGACCAATAGTAAACAGATTTTCATAAGCAAGAAGAGAAAGCTACGATAGGAATAGCAAAGATCATAGTTTATCTTCATTTAATCATATTTGATTGTTGTTTCAATATCTTCTTGTTTTTAGTTGTCGGGGGTCTTTAGAACCTTTAGACCATTCCTGTTTATTCCTGCAATAAGAGGTAAAGTAGTCCTCATTATTCTTCTCTAGTGATTATTTGATTGAACTGAAAATGACTCGAGGGCTGAGATGTTTGGTTGTGAAATGACATAAACAGTAAATCAGAGGCGAGAAAAATCGCTTGGATTTGACAACAAGAGAACTCTAAAACGTCAACGCGTGCATTTTTTTGACAGATTGAACGCAAATGGTCAAATGTTCTTACACAATAGTTCCAATCTCTTCCACTAAAGCAATGTCAATAGATATTTCTTCAGGCTGAAATAAGGAAAGTGGCAAAAATTCATGATAAAATCCAGTTTTAATGGATTTGATTTTAGTTGTATTTTTCGACAGTCAAGCGTCTCATATTCATGCATTGAAAGCTTTGAATACTTGCCAGTTGGCTGAGATATCTTTTGCTTAATGCGTTGCTAAAGGTAGATATGAAGCATCATCGTAATGCACCGATAAGATGTGCTGAACTTGTTGTTTCTAGAATAAGCGACTGATTGGATGAAGAATAAACCGATAAGGTCTGCACGAGACAGCATTAATTTTCAACACAAGTCATAATTCCTATTTTTCCTTTTGATTCAAACCAGTGTTGGTCAGCTGTAAGTGACATGGGAATGCCAATGAATAAAAAAGAAAAATAGCAACAGATTCATGCCATTTTCATCTGGTATTTCCTTGCTTGCTCATCTGATTTATTCGTGTAGAACGTGCGCGCCTGCACAAAGTCTTTTCCTACCCAAGACGTTTCGGAAAAGCGATCCTGGTGTAATGGGATCTCACCGTCGAGCTGACCAGTAGCCTTACATTGTACGAGCTTCCCCAGGTAGTTTCTGCGCCCGCCGAAAGGCTCGAACGACACATCTTGCATGTTCATGTTGTTTCGCCGCCGATACAAGTAGCCACACTTGCAGAGATAGGAAGCTAGCGCACACGTACCGACAGCCACAAATACCACTATACACATCACCAAGACGGCAATATGCACTGAATTCAAATGGGTCTTTTGAGAGGTCTTCTGAAGACACACTTGGCTAATACCAATGCACTGTCCATTACAGCACTTCTCTTGTAGATGGCCGAGCGATCCGCAGTCGTTCGAGGACGTGCAAGTCAGGTTGCAAGATTTCTTGCAATAGCCACCACAACAGTACGGATAACCCGCGAAGCAATCCTTGTCCGCATCACACAGCAGACTTTGCACCAACTTAACCCATAAGATGATTACGACACAAATTTTCAACACTCGTTTCATCTTCCATTCATCGCTGAATAAGACATGGTTTTCTCTTCTCTTGTGTTGTATTTTTTGTATGGCCCCTCAAGTCCGCAGACAGCTTGACTAGTGAATACTTTTTTTTTGATTAAAATTCCATCGCCTTTGATTGAAAATATCTCTTCGAGTTTTCAAAATATATCTACACGACACTTAACCGATGTTCCAGCGCGGACAAGAATAGGAAAGGCCACTATTATGAGATGGACGGTTCCCGCTCTTTTTTTACGCCCACGTGTCAGTTTCTTCGAAAGTGAAGCAGCGTGTACACCATCAACTGTCTCTCAAAGCCGAGAAATGAACAATGTGACGAATGGTGAAAGTTACACGTAAGATATCGCCCTCCAGTTGAGGTTCGCTCGGCTCACCTTCAATTACGGTAAAGTGCGAAGCCTGATACGATCGTTTTCTGTTAAACCAATTGATATGCAAAAAAACAGGAAGCTGAAGGGCACGTACAAATTTACAGTAAATGCCAGTAACTAATCACAAGCTCTTGGGAACTTGATTCCAAATGAGTGAGCTGAACTACTTAAGGTCGGCTCTTGATCAATGATGCTTTTATAATCCATGCTCGATCGATACCGAGAGCCCTGTGGGCGGGCAGAGACCTTCCAGTCATTAGCAAGAGAATCTGGGAATAAATTACATGAAACATGCGGCTAGTTTCCATTACGGAAGTGTACACCGATATAGAACTAGCTAGCCTTAGAACCATCTGAACCAAAAGACAGGAAAAGATAGAAAATAAACTCAAGCGACCTGATAAGGATATAAATAAGGGAAAACTACCTCAATGGGGAAATTTATTCCTTGTGGGCTGAACAAATAATGACATTTTCGATTGTGAAATATTTTTGAAATTTGACAATTGATTGTAGTAAGATAATACATTTTACAGTATTATCGGGTGCCTATTTACAGCATTATTGATCTCTTTTCGGTGTTTTAAGTCTGACAACTTTGTATGTTAGCGATAAAAGAATGACGCCTTTCTCACCCAGACTACCGCAATGCTTTTCCGCAAAATTTCTTTTCGGTATTCAACTCCTTTGAGAAGACCAAAGCATTGGCGAAAAATAAGTAGAACAAAAGCAGCCTCTGAAGATGAATTTGGAAGTGTAGGACTAATACGTCATCATATGGTTAAGGCTTAGTCTATCCCTGGTAAGCTAGTGAGTAATGCCCATTAACCATGACCATTAATATGTACACAGTACGTATTACCACAAGAGTCATGTGTAAAAAGCCTCCCAACCAACACGAAGTTTTTCTATTATTCAGACAATGAGAGAAATTTCTCGACAGACACAAATTTCCGTCCCGCCCAGTGCTTGGCTCGCACGAACGAATTTAAATCACGGAGGAAAAAAAAAATACCCTGAAAAGTGTCGGCAAGATCATAAAGAAAAAGAGCCATCTTTGCAGCTTCTCAGCTGTTTCCGGTATCTTCGAAAATGGAAAACGTACATCCTGGGTTTTATTTTCGTCCGATGTTTATCACAAAGACAAGATGGTCTGAAGAGTCTTTTTGGAGTGATGTTGATGGGCAAAGAGACATCAAAAGACCCCATAATAAACGCTAATTACTCTGCTATACGTAAATCTAACAGCAGGAGTTGTGTTTAAACGAATTTTCCTGTCGTGAAAGCTTCCCGAAATCAACGCTCGGAGCTTTGCTAATGGAGGCTTGATTATTGTACTGAGTTTTAGCCGTCACACACAGCTTAGCCCTTCATAGCTATTTCATCATTAATTATATATTATTTCGAAGGAAACAAAATGCTTAAATGGAATAACTAACTGTTTTTAGCTCAAAAAAAACTAAATAGAAAGTTTCTCCGAGACCAAAAATAATGCTATACTTTTGAAAGATTTTATAATTAAATGAATTCATTGATTTTCGCGACAACATTTTCAGCAGAAAATCTGGTTGGAATGCTCCAAGTGACTGGTAAATTCAAAAGCCTAATACTTTTATATCCATATGAAATATAGCCCCTTAATTTACTTTCTCAACGAAGAAGGAAATAATTTGTTATGTTCACTAGAAACTCTTTACAGCAAGCCAACAACATCACTGCGCAGGCCCTGCGAGGGTTACTCGTAGAATTGGCACATTGATAGACTGTTTGTTATATATAGGGCATTTTTTCAATTCCAACTAGGGCTAAGGTACAAGTCGTTTGTCGAAATAAAAGACATCTAGAATATATTTCTTTTTCTCTGGCGTCAGTAATCAAAGATTTTAAGATAAGATAAGCTTTGCCATCTTGAAATTGTCTTACCAACTGAATGCTATTTTAATATTTTGGGTGCGGAGCTAGTGTTGTGATCGGAAGCGTTATGAAAACAACAGTACACAGGAGTACCACTCTGAGAATAAAAAAGCTGGGGTTTACAGCGCTTTTCGGTTGAGCTTGGAATGGCTAAAGTTTTATCGATAAGTTTTCGTGGGAAAAAAGATGTTGTCAAAGCGAAGTTGCGATGGAAGTCCACGTGCCTATTTCACACTTGCACGGGCTTTTCCCAAATTTCTATTAGTAACTTCAATAATTCGCCTTGACAACATCATTTTTCCCCACGAAAAGTTAACGATAAAACTTTAGTCGTTCCAAGCTCAGCCGAAAAGCGCTGTATGATCCAGTGATCCAGTGATCAAAGTCAGAATAAGCGAATTTCCAATTTCTTGGAGGAAGGGGTGGGGTTCAGTGTGGTCAGACGCAGGGAACAACTAGAATTTTGTACTCAGCAGTTTCTTGACATAGAACAAAACAGTGGAGGAAAACCAAGGATGACTCACGTATCTTTCTCTTATTTCCACATTCTATGCATGAATTAAAGATTGAAAAGCTTTAAGCGATAAGAAATGAGATTTCCACAGTGCGTGAATGAGACACTTCAAACCCTACAAGTCACTTAGACATTTTGTCTTTTTATTTGAAAACCCATTCTTCTGTTTCTAAATCCGATTACTTGATAGTTACCTAATTACTGGAGAGACTGGATATTGGACCCGACTGCCATATTTAGACAAAAAAAAAAGGTTTGAAAGCGGCCGAGTTCTTTGATTTTCTTCCTCTGCAAAACCAACACAGTAATATCATCACGCAAATGTCAAAAGTTGGGCGTGCCCTGACTTTGATCACCGCCATATGCAGAGGTTGTTTCCGAGTTTGAACTAGCGTGATGATTAGAGTCCGATCGACCAGTCCTCCGACAAAAAGTTGATAACCCTGACTTAGATCAGCCCAAAGGTTGTTTCAGGGTTCCATCTGTGAGAAAGCCATGCCCTGACTTCGATCAGCCCAGAGGTTGTTTCAGGGTTCCATCTGTGAGTTAGCCATGCCCTGACTTAGAT
>WUCR03106434.1:0-17239 GCA_009858155.3 Phymanthus crucifer
CGAAATGATCATGTGACATGCAAATCCTTGTTAATTCCATTGTTCAAACAAGGATTTGCATGTCACATGATCATTTCCGTTGCCCTAACAAGTCACATGCATAGTTCAAATAACGAGGACACACTGATCGAAATCAATCGTTATTTTCGGGCTGTGAACAGTTCAGTGAATTCAGTAGTAAAGGTTGGATGCAAATTAATATTTCATCTTACTTTATCAAACTTCTTGAAAAGTAAAAGTCAGAGTTAAGTTTCAAGATAAAAGCACTTTTCACTGAGAAAATCAAAATTATAGCTGTATACAAATTATGAATCTTTTGGAATTTAAAAACTTGGTCATGGTCATGATTCCCCATTGTGTTCAGCCTTATGCACATGAGTTAGATTCATTTTCTTAAATATGTACATTAAGTTATGGTAATGTTGAATCACAAGGTTTATCTTTGTAAATAGTTTATTATAATTATTATATTATGCAAAGTTTATGTAAATCACAGTGCTAAACAATAAATTAACATGAATTGAATTTATACCTGAATTACGACTGCCATTTTTACAATTTGTGAAAAACATTTCAACTCCTAAAATGCACTTAGCCTGATTTTCAGGCTGGGCTTGGGTCTTACGTACACTTCACCCTGTCCCCAAACCAGTGAAACATAGGACCCTAACCCATCTGAAAATCAGGTTAACATGCACTAAGCTATAATAAAAAAAGAAAAAGGGCTTAGATATCAAGCTTTTATTTCCATAAATAACGAGAATAAATTTAACTAATCTTTCCAGAAGGTATCCATTTCATTTTCTATTTTTCCACGAATCCAGATCTGTGCAATCCACTTTTCACCAGAAAGAACTGGACAAGAACCATGTAATGACAAGGGATCTACTTCAGATGCCTCATCTAAATGGTTGTAGAATACAACACATGCGCCAAGTCTTGGAGGTATCTTTACTCCTCTTTCACTTCTGCAGACTTCTTGAATGGATTTCTTTTCCACCTTTATGTGTTCCATAGAATCTGTAGCATTTGTTGCAAATGGAAATACTGTTTCCCCTCCTTCACTTGCATTGTTCAAATACAGCAAAAATGTTGCTTTTCGGTTTGTCTTTTTTCCATTCATAAAGAAACCAGAATCATAGTGAAGACCATAGTTTTGCTTCAAAGTATACTTTGTTAATGAAATTGGTTCTGCATTTTTCCATGGTAGTCCAGAGAGGTCTCCAGCTAATTTCACAATTTCTCTCAAAATTCTTAAATTTGCATCAGGTGTATTTCTAAGATACAATGATGATGAAAAGCCACTGTCTGTTTCTGATGAAAGTCTTTCAGCTGCAAGGTTTAATAGCTCTTTCCTCTGCTTTTCAGTTATACAGTTTTTATACAAGTGAATTTTAGGAAATTTGGATAATTCAATGTACTTTGGTATCGTGTTGTTCTTTGACGTAGGACAAATTTTATCTGAAAATTTGATTTGAATAAGATGTTACTAATAAGTTACTATCTGCCTATGAGAAACAGGGGTGGCACAGTGGTAATAGCGCACACCTCTCACCAAGATGACCAAGGTTTGTTTTGATTAGAGTTGTTTGTTGGTTCTCTCTTCCTGTGCTTCTTTCTCCAGTTCTCTAGTTTTCCTCCCATACAAAAATCTAAATCTGATGTCTTACATGGTAGTTTTCACCATTTTCTAAGTTGGACTCAACTGGCAATAGACCGATCCCGCATCTATTGTTCTCCCTCCATAGTTACTGTTGCTACGTCGGACAAACTAAAATTTGTTCTCAATATACAGTGTGGAACAGACACCGATTGCCAAACAATTATAAATGTCTGTCATAAAATAAAGCGTTCTAAAGCTACATTTACAAAAGAATCGATAACAACTTGAACTTCTTATAAATTCGAGTTTGTTGGTCGGACATTCTGTATTCCGTTGGGAAAACTTTCCATTGTTTGGCTGGTTAATCAAGTATAGCCGGGATCGGTCTATTACATTTGACATCTGAACTGAGGTAAAAATCTTTCCCGAATTAGCTTAGGTGATCATGAAGCAATGGTTTAAAAGCGAAGCGGGACTTGATTATTCTTTTGCTTATCAAGGCCCCTCGACTTGAAACCATTGTTTCGTGATCACCCGAGGAAATTCTGGAAAGGTCTCCAACTATTTTCTAAATAACTGACGACTCTAAGGCTCAAGTCCATGCTGGCTAACAGCCTCGAACCAAGGTACATGTATTATTAGTTTAATTTCTGCCTTTGTTTTCTATCTTAGGACCGAGACTAAGCCCGCACACACATGGCTTTTAAGAACCCTGTAATTGAAAAGTCTTGATAGAAATGTATAACTGAATGAATAAAGGAAGGAGATCATAAGATAATTAACGTGAGCTGAATTTTATATATAAAGTACTAGCAATTATTAACCAAGATAAACCAAATTCTATTTTCTTAAAATACCTGATCTAAATGAATCCCATATGAGCCGATTATAGAAAAGACAAGAACTAAACTTGCTATGAACTAAAACAGCAACGAAACTAAAAATACACACGAAAAAGTAGTTCTTCATCAGTGCCAAGGTGTAAAGGAAAGAACTAATAATCAAATACGTCCACCATCTTGAAAATGATTCACCGCCCACCGCCAAGCCTGGTACCGAATTACAAAGGTAGCCCAAGAAAATGGCCGACGCAACGTGCGATGAAGTAGAAAGAGTTATGAACATTTCTTTGTAACATGAAACTTCTTGTTGTTATGAACTCACAAAAGCAACTTAAAATGAAGTGATCTTCAGTATTTCAGTAATAAAAACAGGTATACTGTACATTGCATTGAAGAGTATCCAATCTTGGTACAGTTTTTTTAACAAAACCGTTAAGAATTATGGGTATGTGAAAGTAGAGAATACTTTGTCAATTTAAAAAAATCGGTTAGGATTATAAAGTTTCAATCTATCTTAGCTCATTTTTATTTGATTTAGGTTCTTATTCTTATTTTTGTTACTTATCGCTTTAGGTAATCTAAGTGAATTGAGCAAATAAATAAATGAACCGAAGGAGACGGACAGACGGACAGACGGACGGATGAATAATGTAGAAAACCATCGGAAGTGTGTGTAATATGGCTATTATACCATTGCTGAGGTGGTTGACCACAGCTTGTTTCCTAACCATTCCCCTTGAGTAAGATGGGTTTACCTAAATGTAGGACGGAGATATCCAAAAAATGTTTTCCTGAACAGTAGAACATGTTTATTCTTGCCACGAGAAAGAAATAAGTTTCTTTCCTCATTGCTCATAAATTCAGGGAGTTTCTCTACCTTTTCATTGAATTATAAACAGTAGTGATCGATATGCACGCCAAAAGGCTGCTCAAGTCGGGGTCTGAACAAGTAAAATTCGTAACCATAGCTTGTATTACTCATTCAAGTTTATATTGTTACAAATTAATGGTGTGATTTTTGTTGTTTATCAAGAATACTATTCACCTTTTTAGTTTTGATGCATGTAAGGTGCCAGTTTCTTCTCATTTACTGATGTGCACCTAATACTAGTAAAAACTGATGAGCAAAAAACTCTTTCGAATCATATTTGTTTTTCAAACGACGTTACTAATGTCTTTTAGAATAAAGCTAGTAAAGCCTCAGTTAGTTTAGTCGTCGCTAGCGCTTGAATTGTTTGGTTGGCTGAAAACGAACGAATGACATCAAATGCAATAATGGAGTAGTTTAGATTAGGAAAAAGTGTTGTTTAAATGAAAATGTTTGTTGAAAATGTAGCTACACTGATGAAAGATGAAAAAAAAACCCACGTCTTATATATGCCATAAGTATAGGGAAGTATAAATATCAAACGGATTAAAATCTCTACTCACCTTTCTTCATCTTTTTTTACACTTATTAGACTATATCGCGCTGGTCGAGCGGGCTTTGCCTGCATACGTCTTTGGCGGGAAACAGACGCGGCTGCGCACGCGTGTCCAAAAATGAAGCATTACACGTCTGCGCCTGCGCAGGCGTTTATCCGCTGTCACAAGATTTAATTACTTTTGTGTTTTCTTGAAAAAAATCGATCAAAAAGAGCCATAACTTTTCATACTTTTTAACGATTAATCTAAACAAATTATAGTTTCACTAATTCGTTCTTGGCATGGTTTTAAAATTGTTTTCTTTTTCATTATACCATTAATTATCGATAGGAAATTGGCATAAATCATTTCCATGAATGTTTTTAATGGTTTATGGCAATCTCCTATCGATAATTAATGGTTTACGTTCCAACTTACCGTGAATGGATAGATAGATATCTTTTTGGGCTGGCTGTGTTTTGGTATATTTCCCATGATGCCGTATTTGATCTATTCGTCGTCAATGGTGTTGCAGTGTCGCCTGGCATGCCGGGAAGGTGTCAGTTTTTCACCGAGTCATTCCAAGATGGCGGCCGGCACGGCTGTAATGCAGTTCCCTACTCAAACAAGTACTATGAAAAAAGAAGGAATTACCCCAAGAAAGCAAGAAATCAAACAAGATGTGGTAAGACTGTCTTTCTGCCTAATCACATTTGTGCCGTGGCTTTTCGTCTTTTGTAACATCGTGTCATTTCTTCTCGTGACGACACGAAATTTCGCTTGATCAATGGAAAATTAATTTTTTCTTCGAAAGGCTCGTGTTTTCTTGACATCATTTAATGTTTACCTATTAAAAAAATGTTGCGAAACACAGTTTATTATCTTATGCCAATACTCCAATGAATTCTTTATGGATGTGTCTGAAATTTTTACAGTTTTGTCAAACTTCTAATGGGCTGTTTCTACTAGATATTCATTCTTCAGTACAAAGAAATGTGCTTTGGATTCAATGTCTTTAATCTTTTAAATAACTTATTGATTATTACCTTTTTCTTTAATTAATCATAGCAGCAATGCTTATTCGATGTTTTTAAAGTGGAAGCAGTAGTTTCACAGTCGTGCATTGTTTGATTCGTAGCTTTTCTTCCCTAAGTTATTTCTTTCTTACAGACCAACTTGTTACTAAAATTCACCCACTTTTACTTTAAATAACTTTGTGAAAATGGGAATTAAACTTAAAATCAGCTTTATGAGTAACTTAAATCCCTTTTTGTGGATTTAGTTAAGTTATTAAAACATAAATTGCAAAGGAAATAGGAAGCAAAATATTGGGCTTTTAGTAAAGAAAATTTATAGATTAGACCAATTTTCCCATATACTGATGCACAGGGTTAGGGTGAGGTATTAAGTACAAAATGCTGAAAAGGGAGCAACACCCTAATGGCATGTTCTTTCAAAATGAGCCTAGAAATGGAGAGACCACCCACTTCATCTCATTCTATGAGGAATTCCTTGCAAGATGTGGTAAAATGAAATCCATCCAAATATTTCATTATAGTTGAATGGATATGCCAATGCATATGGTGTGTGTAGTTATTGTTCACATTTGATTAAAAAGTATAACATGGTTGATTATGAATAACTTTGGTTGATTATGAAATCAAATGGCATGTCATATTATTGTTCCAGATGGAGGTAGTTGAAGAAAAACAGCATGAAGGTGTCCAGCAATATTATGTAACAAAGATTGAGGAACTTCAGGTAAAAGAATGATGATAATAATGAATTTACTGTATATAGTGCACGATTATCATGCACGAATATGTTCAAGGGTGCTTTGCAATGAGATGAATAAGGTGGTTATAGTATGAAGTATTGTAAGGAATGGTCTGAACCTAGGTGAATGAACGTTTATGGAAGTAATGACTTCCGCTCATGTTCTCAAAACCTCCGTCACATCCAACAGTCCTTCTCAGGACTATTATACCCACCTGGATGATCACATTACTTTCACAACCAGAGTGTGCACTGAGGGTGGTCAGTCACTGCTTGGGTTTTATTATGTCCTCAGTGGTTCTTTTACATCCCCCCAATGCAGGGTTAGGTAGAGAGACAAAACCACCATTTTATGTGGTCATCTTGGCCATACTGTACAAAGGTCAAACCATTTGCAGATCCAAATTACAAGTTGGTAGTTCAGTGTACACTCTCATCTCACATCATAGTTAGTAATAATTTTGTTTACTTTATTTCAAAACCTGTGTTTTTCAGCTCATTGTTTCAGAAAGGGTTAAGAATTTAAGGCGACTGGAGGCTCAGAGGAATGAGTTGAATGCTAAAGGTAGGAGCTTCTACATGAGAGGGCACAGTTTATTTTCTGACTTAAACATGTGTTAACACGTTGCTTATGTGTTGTTTGTCAGTGAGAATGTTACGTGAGGAGCTTCAGTTGCTTCAAGAACAGGGTTCCTATGTTGGTGAAGTAGTCAAACCCATGGATAAGAAAAAAGTTCTTGTCAAGGTATGCCATGAAATGTATGACCTAATTTACCAAAACTATTCACTAATGATGTGTGTTTGTTCTTGTCCATTCAATAGGTCCATCCAGAAGGCAAGTTTGTGGTGGACATTGATAAAGGAATTGACATATCAGATGTAAGTCAATTATATAAATTTTTCCAACTATCTTAAACACCTCGTACATAAAGTTACATTTGACTTATTTTTGTCCTTAGGTGACACCAAACTGCAGAGTTGCCCTAAGAAATGACAGTTACACACTTCATAAGATCCTGCCAAACAAAGTTAGTTGATTTCAATTGCTCATGCAGTCAATGCAGTATGGAATTATCCTTCAACCAATTACAGACTACTCTATCAACTAACCTGATTTGGTAATGGAGTCAATCTTTCTTGGTAAATATTGATAGGTACCGGTATATGATTTTTTATCAGGTTGATCCATTGGTGAGTCTCATGATGGTAGAAAAAGTTCCTGATTCTACATATGAAATGGTTGGAGGTCTGGACAAACAAATTAAAGAAATCAAAGAGGTAATGTGCAAAGTGAAAACTGGCAGTCATAGCTAAAGTATCTTTGAACTTCACTGGTATTTTTACTGTCATTCCAGGTGATTGAATTGCCAGTTAAACATCCTGAGTTGTTTGAAGCCCTTGGAATTGATCAGCCTAAAGTGAGTGTGTAATACTACCATTTGCAATCAACTGTGTAGCATAAACTTTTTTATCAGTTGTTTTAAGTTTCAAAGGAGATATTGTCTGGTGTCTGCAGCATCATTTATAATCATGAAAGTTAGACAGGTTGTGATAGGTCTAAAATTAGGTTTAGCTGTGGAAAACTACATTTTTGTTTCATTATTTTATGGCAGTTTAACTGAAAAGGATTTCTGCACTGAATATTGATGCTAGAAATGACGATAGTTACCGACTCTACAGTCTTTTCTGAATTGATCTTCTACAGAAAGCATTTCACTGACCTATTAAAATTTGTTGCTGTGCACTTCAAAAACAATGCTGCTGACACTAGAGAAGATCTTGCTTGAAACTTGAAACAACTGGTAAAAATGTGTACACTACACTGTTGGTCTCAAACAGTAGTATGAACCTGTATAACATGCTAGTGCTTGTGAAAGAATGACATGAAGACCAATAGGGTACAAATATACAGTACAATCTGATTCATTATTTTATATTGCCATTCTTGCCAAGTGCACTACTTTATTTTATAGGGTGTGCTATTGTATGGCCCTCCTGGTACAGGAAAGACCCTTCTGGCACGTGCTGTGGCCCATCATACAGAATGTACATTTATCAGAGTGTCCGGCTCGGAACTTGTGCAGAAATTCATTGGAGAAGGTGCAAGAATGGTCCGTGAACTGTTTGTAATGGCAAGGTAAGCAGTTACAGTACCTTACTACTTGTAACTGGAATCAAAATTGAGTGTAAAGCATATGTTCACTAGTACTCTTGGTATATTTTATTATTTCATATTGTTCTTAGGGAGCACGCACCATCCATCATCTTTATGGATGAAATTGACTCCATTGGTTCATCCAGATTAGAAGGTGGTTCTGGAGGTTAGTTTATCCTCTTTGAATGATATTTTACTAATAGCTGTAGATGAATAGAGTTTTGTCAAGATTTACAGTTGTCTGGCAAATAGTAGCATGATCAGCTGCTTAAGGAACACATTTCACTTCATTATTAAATCTCTCACATTGGCATTATAATGATAATGATGACTTATAGTGCCCATACATTTCTGCTCTAACTGCTTATAGTTGCACTTCCATTTGCAGATTCAAACAATTTTTTTATGTTTTTAGGTGACAGTGAAGTACAGAGAACAATGTTGGAGTTGTTGAACCAGCTGGATGGTTTTGAAGCTACAAAAGACATTAAGGTTATCATGGCCACCAACAGAATAGATATCCTGGACTCTGCCTTACTCAGACCTGGACGTATTGACAGAAAAATAGAGTTTCCACCACCAAACGAGGAGGTGGGTACATAACTTTTGTATGATAATCATTCAAATTGTTGTTCTTTCTGCATCAGGAACATGGGAGGGTGCATATTTTTGCTCTAGCATATATGCAAATCCTTTGTTAAAGCAAGCTATTTGCTTTCAATTAGGCCAGACAAGATATCTTGAAGATCCATTCCAGGAAAATGAACTTGACAAGAGGAATCAACCTGAAGAAAATAGCTGAGCTGATGCCTGGAGCATCAGGGGCTGAAATTAAGGTACAGTACCTTCTTGTTGCCTTTCATTCAACTGATTGTTTTGAACCCTTTTTATTATCTTCTGAATGACAGGGAGTATGCACAGAAGCTGGTATGTATGCACTGAGAGAAAGGCGCGTTCATGTCACCCAAGAAGATTTTGAGATGGCAGTTACCAAGGTATGGTATTTGTGTCTTAATTACTTTTGGTTGGTGTCAACATTAGGGCTGATCTAAAGTATGTGCTAATTAGAGCTTTTGCTTGGTTTCCAAACCTTTGGCTTTTCTCCTCCACAAAACCTAACTAGGAGAATGTCAAATAATATATCAACTTATCTTGTGTGAATATAACATTTGTTTATTTCTGTGAGCCATCTTTTGGGGTATGATCTGCAAGTTAGCTGTGCCTAAGTAAGGCTGTACATGAACAAAATTCAAAATAGTACTTGATAACCATTTCAGCAGCTATATTAAAAATATTTTTATTTGTTACTACCCCAGGTCATGCAGAAAGATTCAGAGAAGAACATGTCCATCAAGAAATTATGGAAATAAGTGTGATAACAATTTAGTACTCAACATGGCAAACAGCTAATCCGTGGCTGTTCTTTTGCAAGGCTACATGTATTTTCACAACCAAAGTGCTGGATCACAACCATCTTATCTTTCTCTGTTAATGTCCAATGTTGTCATCTGATAAAACAGGAATGTCTTCTACAGTATCTACTGGATAACATCAACATTGGTATATACACCAACAGTATCATTCCATTACACTCTCTAAAGTCCACTGCTGGGCCTCATGTCTACAAGACAATCTGTATGTCAATTATTTATTGATTAATTAAAGGACTACAGATATTTGCCTGCCCTATCATATCAGTGGTCAAAGCTGTAAACAAGTTGTATGGTAATGAACACTGGAGCATGTGAGAACATTAAGAGTAGCAGTGACAAGCAATGTGTAGATAGTGGTAATACAATAGTTTTGTGATTAAAGTGTTGATATCTTTTTGGTTGGATATTTGAATAACAAGACTTAGTTAATATACTACTACAGAGGACCAGTGATGACAAACGAAGAGGGATCATCTTTCAGTTTACTGGTAACATTTTTCTTTGAACAAATAAATTTCATAATGAAAATAAATAATGTATACCAGGTAAAATAGTCAGTCTTGAATAGAAGATTCAGATGAATTTTGTCATAATATACTCAACCAGTTATGCTGTAAATGTTATTCCCAAAGGTTGCAACAGCTTCTGTACTCTAGTCGTTTACTGGTTATGCTGTCAAACTCTTGTACCTGCAATGTTTCTAACCTATTATTGTAGAATACCAGTGGAATATTCAGTGTCATTTTTTTGGAGCAATATACAACCTATCTATAGTATTTTTTGAATAGTTTTGTTATTTGAACAGGATAACTTGAAAATGCATATTCAGTTTTCTGATCAATCTAGTTGAAACAAGCATATTTTGTACTATTATCTGCTCTACACTTCAATATAAATTTGTGCAGCATAAAGTTGTGTCAATTTACTGTTTACTGCCCACAGGCATAGCATACTTACCTTTTTCTAGAACAATCGTAATATTGGCCTTGATTTAGTAGATCATGTAAAACTGTGCCAAATTTGGGAATAATGTTGTTATTGACCAGGCTAGTTAGTATATTATCATGTGTCTTGATATTTCTTATGTACTGTGATAAATAAAAGGTTTGCTGACAAACAATTCTTATTTTTTCTTTATTATTTTATTAGTACCGGTAATACATATTTAAAAAATTGATATGGATGGGTGGATTTCTATATAATTATTTAATTTTTCTTTAATTATATAATGTAATTTATGTTTGATCATGTGATGGCATCCTTGTTGACTGGCAATATACTGTACATCAATTGTTTTACAGGATTGAGAAACATTAAATTTCCTAGTTGCTTTACCAATATCTGGCATCGGGATGGCTACCAGCATGTTTCAGTACAAAACTTGTTGCCAATATATTTTTTCTCATTTTCATCAATCATAATATTCACAAATTGTACTGGTAATTTGTTTTTATCTGTTTATTTTCTTCTTTTTGAATTTTAAGCTAAAATATTAAAAGTAACATTGCCAAATGAATATGCATTAACCTTTGGATTGTCAAAATGTAATAATATAGAAATGTTTTTTTTACCCCATCACTTGATGGCATGCCTTGAACCTCCATGCTAAAATAGCTGGCTAATATGGGGATGATCCGCTGAACAGGGTATGGTTTTTCGAGTTTCTTGTCATAAATGGGGTTTCTGTTTCTACTCAATTTCCGAATTTACTGAGTTTCTTGTGATATTCAGGGTGCTGTCTTTCATCAAGCGGATAAGCAGTACCTTGATTACGTATGCAGCCTACTGTACGTAATACATGTCATAAATAGGGTATACAAATTTTGATTTTTCTGTCATAAACAGGGTCACCATTGTAGGATTCCAGCAGAACATCCCCACCCAAATCCCGGCAGAGTACCCCGCCCCCGGGCATGATACTATCGTATTCTCTTAAGAACTTCACTTGCAGTTCTGTGACCTGAATTTACTGCTCCACTAATGTATCCTCTATCAACTGATGAAGTTTCTGTTGCTGCCCAGTGAATCCTGAAGGGAAAGGTGAAGGGAATTATTTCACTTTGGAAATTCAGTTGAGAATGTTATCAAAGTGGCAAGGATGCTCATCATTTCCTGGATGCTCATCTCCTGGATAATCATCATTTTTCACCAATTCTTTCTACTGAGCAATGTCATTGATTAAATGGCATTTTCTCTCACAACATTACTCAATACACCAATCTATATTTGCAAACATGTCGTGGTGGATAATTTTATCACCGTAGGCTTGAAACATGACGGAGTCATCACTGACTCCGACGAAGGACTAACGTCCGAAATGTCAGTTTCTATGTTTCAAGCCTACGGTGATAAAATTATCCACCACAACATATATTTGAACTTAAACACCGACGCAGTCCAAGCTAATTCTACAGCTGATCATCATCTATATATTTGCAAACCTTTGGAAGGGTTCTGACAGACAATCACTGTAGTTAGTAATCGCACCAGGAACCATGATATCTACTGGGCAACCTCCATTCCATTCCTCATGTGACCAGTCCTGAAGAAAGGGGATGAGGGACAGTCTAATTAGACATTACTTGGATGGGTGGGGTGGGGTGGGGGTGATCGACTGGACAGGATGAACAGATAAAGGCAGACAAATTGATGAATACATGCACACACACACACACACCTTTACAGCACAGTCTAAAGGATTTTCTGCATCAGATCCAAAGTAACTGGTAAGAGTTTTGATAATGACAGCTTTCTTTTCATCTTCCTAAAAAAATTAGTCTAGTCAAGGCCACTACTTGCATTTTATTAATAATGTAAAGAAAATGGCAATGTATTAAGTACTTTTCTAAATGAGCAGGAATGAAATTCAGGCAAGTTAAAACCAAGTGGTAGCGGCCAGCGGCTACCCACCCCAATAACAAGGCCTCATGGCAGCTTTGCCAACAGTCTAGGTACAGGGACCGCGGAGGGGGAGGTGCTGGTAGGGCCGCGGCCCCACCACTTTTACCAATATCCACTAATTTTTAACACTCGGGGACCCCCAACGTTTTGACTTGTGCATTTGTTCTCTCATATTTTTGAGTCTTGGCCCCTCCACTTTTTAGGGTGCTCCGCGGTCCTTGAGGTAGCTTTGGCAGCTGTGAGTGTACTGCAAAATATTTTTATCCCACCTGCTCAATGGGTGTGGGAGCCAGGTGAGTATTATTCCACTGAGTGGTCAGTGTGACAGGTACCAGGTGGTGAGCTGTGGCCCAGTCGCCATGGTTACCCCTGTGGTAGGGCGTAGTCTGTTCGATGCGCACAGCTTGCACCATGGTACCTAACCCCAAACTTATCTAGACGATGAGTTTTAAACTAGGAACCTTATACCTTAAACATACCCAAAATAACAGCTGTTGACCAGCAGTGTTCTGGCCAGGTATCTTATATTCAGACCCGATTAACCAGCTGACTTAAACAACTATCAAACAACAAATATCTGAATGCATTATTCAATCAACTGATATACATAAATAACTAATAAAGATAACTTACAGTTTTTTCACTCCATTTAGCTGCAGCATAAGAAGGAATGAACCCAACAATCGCAGGATTTCCATTGCTGGTTGAAGCATCAAAGGTCAAAGCTATAGGGTTTGTCTCATGGAAATGCTTCCCTGTGAAATGGGCTGTTTCCCCAGAAAGTCCATTCTTACGCCAAAATGCAGTTTGATAGGTGACAATAAACTTTGTTAGGTGAGAAGGAATCAAATTCTCAATGGCTCTTTGCTTGTGGTATGGCAACCTGGGTGTAAACTCTATTCTATCTGTTACAGATTAATAAAAAGTGAAATAATAATTAATATTGATGCAAATTTTGAAAAAGGTGCTTACAGCTGTAGTAACACTTTCATTATACAAAGAGAAAGAAAAGAATGACAAATGGAAATGGGAAACTATATTAAGATATTTTTGACAAAGATTAAAATGGATTTGAAAAAGATATGATAAATGCAAAAAGAAATGAAAGAAAAGAAAAGAAAAATAATGAAAAGAAGAAAAAATGTCTTACTCGCCAAGCGTGGTGGTATAGCTAGGATGACAAACTTGGCCACATAGCTCTCACCCTTGCATGTTGTTACAACTACTTTATCTGTGGTCTAAAAATACTAACAATTATGTCCTGTCACACTGCACAATCTAGCAGGTGGACAACATGTATTACAGTATAAAGTAATGTGAATAAAACTGTTGAGAGTCCCATTGGTTGGTCGGATAATAACCTGTGACTTGGTTGGAATTCCATATAAGGTGTTTGGATCAGAGGTTAGCCTGGGACTTGCTGGGAATTCCATATAAGGTGTATGGATAAGTAAGGTGCATTGTGGTCTAGCCTGGGTATGAACATCTATGCAAATCATGTTTGAAAGCTGAAGCAAGGTGCATTGTGGTCTAGCCTGGGTACAAAACATGTATTGACCATGTTTGCCCCATGTTTGATAGAAGCAAAGTGCATTGTGGTCTATCTTGGGTACAAACATCTATGCCAACCATGTTTGATCAGAAACTCATAAGGGGGTTGAAATGTGTAACGTCGGAACCATGCTGCAGATTATTCAAATGAGCATATTATAGGAGCAGCTTTGATACCATATTTGGATGTAAAGCTTGATTCAAGATGGCCATTTCAATCAAGTATCTAAGTTTTCACAGATTTTGGGAGAGATTTATTGAATTCCTCAATGTTAGTTTTGAAATCTGATTTGAATAAGATTTGAATATTCTGTAGCATTGCAGGGGCGGATCCAGGATTTTTTCAAAGAGGGGGTTGTAGCATTAAGGTAGACTTGGAGTAACAGATTGCACCAAAGAAATATATGTTGTTTCATGTTTCAACCCCCTTATGAGTGCATGGTGCAATGTGCATGGTAGTCTAGCTATGGGCAGTGTATACACCTCACTTACTGAGTGCTCATGGCTGGGGCCTGAGGTTAGGATGATATACATTTGAATATAATAAATTAGGGCCGGCTTAAAGCCTAAAATGCTATAAAGAGCACCCAAAATGCTCAAGTCCACACCTGATTTATTGATGTAACTGGTTGACATAGTAGTATTCTGTTCCATCCAATTTTTTCTGCCAAAACCAAAGTCACATTATGTGCACTGCCCTGAAATCAACCACAAACAATACGTTTGCTGTTCTTATTAATAGCTCATACATGTACCAGTAACTGTACTATCACCAGATTTGGAATCAGTATTAAATTTCACTTTTGGAAAATCAAGGTTGTAAAATAAGCTTAAAATTTTTTCCAAAAGTAGACAGTCACCTTAATAAGTCTACATTGGTGTGAGGCATACCTTAATCTTGAACTCTTGTGCCCCACCTTTCATTCCAGATTCTATTAACACACCCCAACCTCCAGAGCTTTTGACATAATGCAAGAAGTAAAGCAGTGACATTTGAGCCATTGTCACACCAAAAATACAACCAACTGCTATTTCAACCATTTCAATTGTTGCTGCAAAGAAGTTGGCAAAGAAGTAATTAAATTGTAGTTTGAAAACTAGCTTTCTTATATAGGTTGAGATTGTACAATAGTTATAAAGTCATGATATTATGAACAAACCTTGGCTCCATGCATTTTGCTTTACCCAAGATTCCACAGTCATGCCATCCCATTCCTCGGCCTGTTGACATTTGCTGGGATCATCTAGAGGCACTTGGGAGCACATCTTCTCTATCTGATAAACAAATGTTCAAAAAACTATGGTAGTATGCACTCTGTTCATTATACAACTTCTTGTCAGCAAGTTCAATTCAATCTTTCATGTGGCAATAACATGCTTGCAGCATACTTTAGTATATAGTACTAGCATCTATATTGCCAAGTCATGAGCAATTAAACTATAACATCTTTCACAGGGTTCAAAATAATTTTAGTGAAATGCCAAAATTCACAGGCGATTGGGGTGTGACCACATTTTTTGGCAAGCATGTGATCCTTATTATCAATAACCTACTTTATTGTTGACAAGGTAGCTATCTATCAAAGACAGGTAGGACAGAGATGGAATCACACCAGCATAGGTCTTCAAGGTCCCATCACTCAACTGGATCAGTTTCTCACCATCATACCATTGTTTGTAGGTTTCCAGTCCAAGTTCTCGTATTAGTGCCATGATATCCTTTTGACCTCTAAAAAGTCATAAAAATACAGTTCTGATTATAAAAGGTAACATTTGATACATAAATATTAATCAGGGGGAGGGGGGGGGGGGGGCTGAATGTATGGTTTTTCAAAAAACGTCCAGCCTGACAGGTTTGGTCCTCCTTTCTTTCCTCTCCTCCTTCCCCTCTCCCCTTCCCAAACAGGGCCTGATACTCAGGCTAATGCATCCTGCTAAACTTGATCAAAATAGCACACTCACAACTGAGGAGGGCCGGACAGCTTTTGAGCAGGGCTGGATGGGTTTTTCAGGCCCGCTCACGTCAGCCCATCTGACCCCCATCACATGACTTTCCCCAATGGTTTTATTAGAGCGAGCTCACAGGGCCTTACAGGCCATATGATAAGTTCATTTATTTACTTACGTTCCAACCCACTGACCCCCAAGATCCCATGTATCAACTCCATTGGCAGATTTCAGTTTCCTTGAGTCTAATCTACCTCCTACTCGATCTAAAGAAAGAATACCAAACACCAAACAAGACATTTGTAATTTGATTGAAACTTAATTGCTTAAGTTTATATCAATTATTAATATTTAACAATCTTTGCTGAGAAATTCTATTGATTTCATGGTAAATTTTGTGTTTGTATTGAAAGTTGTCGAGTCCTAAATCCTCTTGAGAATAAAACACTACAAACCTCCAGCTTGTCGCGCAAATAAAACAAAACGAAATGAATTAGGAATTAATTGGCCTTTAAAAAAGAATAATCAAAAATTACATTTTCAAATTAACAAACAATAATGGGAAAATAAACATTACCTTTAGCCTCCAAAATGACAACTTTGGCACCTTTCTTAGCCTTGAAAATATCGTAAGCTGCACAAAGACCTGAGATTCCCGCCCCAACAACTACCACATCGACGACGACACCGCCATTGTTATTGTCGCTTGCGGTAGCCATTTCATCGACCACAGAGAACAACTCGACAAGACTGGCCAATATTCTTTCAAAAAACAACCCAGAGATCTTAACGAGACTCTATGTACTTCAAGCCTTGTACATTAAGCTCTTCAGGAGAGGTTCAAGCAGTTTTTTAGCCAAATAATGAGATAAAAATACAAACTGCTCTTTTCTGTCAGCGAAGCAGCAAAAACAACAGGCGTTCCAGGTACATGAATAAATGTACATAAATTAACATAAATTAATTTGCTGCTGATCCGAAGATGCGCATTTCAGGGCTAGTGTTAATTGTATGTTTTGGTGTCATTTCAGCTGTTAAGTGGTGTTCTAAGATAGACAATTGTCGATGTGCCACAGATAAAGGGGTCATCAATCTATGGAGTCTTCAGAGTCAAGGGAATCGGCCAAGGTTTGCTGTGTTTTGATTGCCTTTTTGATCGCATAAACCTACCCCACGCCAAAATGATTTTGGAAATTTGCTTTTTACAGTCAAAAATATAAGCTTAAAAGGTACAGATTATTTTTTACCATTGATTGACGGCAGCGAAAACGCCGTTTTGCACGTTGATATTTGAATTTCATTGTTGGCAAAGTAAACCCCCACCCCCCTCCCTGGGACAGAGCTTAGTGGGGCCTCAAAAAATCTGCTCTACAAATGTTGGAGAAGTCTCCACTTAGTATGTGGGACAAGAATAAATATCAAACGCCCCATCCCCCTGAGGATGAATGTCCATGCTTCCCCATAACTGTCATTTCCCTACATATCCCCCACTGTTGCCAATTCTTCACTTTGTTTCCACCCCCTGGGACAACAAATGTCTTTTGCAATGGCTAGTCCAATATAGCTACAAATTTATGCAGGCATTGTTCACTTCCATTGTATTGCTTCATTCTCTAAAACGCTCCAT
>WUCR03107124.1:0-10152 GCA_009858155.3 Phymanthus crucifer
CAAATTGTGACTATGACGTCATAATTCGAAACAAATCCTCACACACTGCACCAACGGTTAGATTTGAAGGGGGGTCATGGGCACCCTGTGACCCCCCTGGATACACCCCTGGTTAACCATGTTTTTTTCTTAAAACTGTGAAAGGGGAAAGTAGATCATCATAGAAGTTTCATGAACAATTAAAAAATGGAATCTGCCCAACATGTGATACCTTGTTTCAGTGTGCGTACCGTACTTCAAAAATGGTCTATTTTATGCATAGAAAGAGTGCATGGAGACAATGCCTACGAATGTCCTTTATAGATAACATTTAAGTATAAAACATTTAGTTAGATTCTGGACAAATTGGTACTTTGTGAGGGACAAGCTTGTGAGGAACCATTTGAGTAATTGGGTGCTAGTCCAATTATTTACTGCTCAATGGGAGAATCTAATCAAGAATAAATGTGGGGCATTTATTCTTAAAAGGCCTCTGGATCAAGCTAGGATTTTGATATCTTAAATGTGGCTTATATTGATTAAACATCAGGGGTTTTATAATATATGCTGGTTATATGAAATGCTGCTCTGTTTATCAGACATCCAAGATGAGGCTGTTGATTCAAGGGCTGAAGTTAAAACCTTTGATCATTCAAAACTGAAGCATGTGGAAACTTTGGAGAAAAACCCTCTGCCCTCAGCTGGAAGTAAGTTCAATTTCTTTTAAATTTCCATTATTGGTAAAACAAAAGGTAACAAAACATGCTCTTCCTGACTTGTTCTTACTATTTTAAGCAAGTAATAATTACCAGGTTTGATATGCAATACCAAATTCTCAAGATTCATTTTTCTTTTATGGTCACCCAAATATTCTTACTGTTTCTTATTTTCTTTAGCTCTGCGTGAAGAGTTGATTCCAGAAAACCTTCCTGACAGATCTGAAGTGGCATCATTTGACCACAGTAAACTAAAGCATGTTCAAACTACCGAGAAAAATGTTATTCCATCTAAGGATGGTAAGAATTGTTGTCTGTTACTGTTAGCCTTCATTGTAACCCATCGACTGTTATTGGGATTATTATAAACAAGGACCTCGAGTTACAACAGGAGAGGGCTAATCACTGTTTTCTTTATGAAAACATTGTCACTTGCAGTTCTCAATAGTTAATGCGTACAGAGTGCCATCCTGAAAATATGCTCAGCTTATCAGTTCCTGAAATTTTAGCTAGAACTATTAGTTTCTAAGTGTTGTGCTCTGACAATAAGCCAAACACAGTTATCATAACTCCTTTTCAAACTGATGTGATAGTTATTTGACAACGTTGCTGAGCTTGTCTGAAAGAAAATCGGAATCAAATCCCTGATAGGTACCTATCCCATGCTCTCATCAGGATTTGAACAGCTAGTTACTAAGGAGAACTTGTTTCTTTACTATTTTTCATATAAAAGTTAAAATGCTTGGGCAAGGGATTGCAGTGACATTCAAGACAGAGGGCTGCAAACACAATGTCTTAAATTTCAATGCAAACCCAAGCCCAAGCATTTTAAATTGTTAAAAACTTACCAAACCCTTTTTCCATTGTTTCAAAATTATTGAAATAAGAACTTAATCAATATAGACTTTGAGTAACATTTCATAAGAAAAATAAATGCAAAAATTGCTGGACGTTTTGATGACATTCTGTCATCATTTTCAACAACATTTATTTGACAGATGGCATGAATTAAATAAGTAACAAAAGTAAATTATGTGCATGAATTAGACAAATAACTTGGCCTTTACTGAGTCTGATTGGATTGATAGCTTGGTGGTGAGTGGACTGTAAGATGTGAAGGGTTGAGGGTTCGAGGCTCGGTAGGGTCAAAATAATATTTGGGTTTTTTTAATGTTAAAACATTTATTTCCTTTAATTTTAAGACTTTCTAACTTCTAAAATTTCAAATAGATTTGCAATGAAGGTAAAATTTCTGAAAAGCGTGAGGACTTGCTGGCTGAAAACCTCGTGGAGGACTTGAATTTAAAACCTGTCCCAGGTCTTCGGCCAAAATTCAAAACCTACATTAAACAATGGAAAAAGGGTGTGGTTAGTATTTAATTCCCCATGGATGAATTTCATTACATATGACGTTTATTGCTATTCCAGATATCAAGACTGAGGCAATCGAGACACGTGCTGAAGTAAAGTCTTTTGACCACTCGAAACTCAAACATGTTGACACCGATGAAAAGAACCCTCTTCCTGATGCTAAAAGTAAGTTAGATTTGGTGACCTCACTTTTCACACATTCAGTCCTTTTATTGTTCTGATGACCTTGCCTTTGTCCATATATAGCCATAGCTGCAGAAAAGGCAACATCCTGAGGATCTGTGCTATGGATTGGTGCCGTCAACAACAAGTCCACTAGATGATGTAATAATGATTGATTCAGATAGCTAATGTCTCGGGTCACATTTAGAATGATATATCAGAGTTAATAGTTTTCTGCAACTTTACGCTCTTTCATAAATGTTAGTGGCCAAAAGCAAAGATTGTTGTTTTTTCTCTCTTCAAACCTATCTTGATGCAGAGAAGGAAAGCACCAATCACTTGTAAAAGGGTATATGGCCATTGTTGCAATAATTATAGAAAATAAAAGCATAAGATTTTGATAACAACAAGCCCTTACTTTTGTAACTAAAAACAAAGCATTTGTTGTACGGTTTCTCAATAAAAACGTCTATGAAATAATACTTGTAGTATCAGAATGATCTTTGATTGGTACAGATACCCTTTCAGTTCATAGGCTTGTCAAAGATTGGTTTTCAATTAATGTTCATAATCTTAGGGCACGACCGTACTGTATTGCATCAGCTGCAATATTTTTTAGCTGTGATCAACAAACTCATTCTCATGAATTTTTGGTTTCGTCTATTATGTACTGTTTTATAAACGAGTAGGAGTGTTTTATCGGGTTTAAAACCACGAGGCGTAGCCGAGATGAACGAACTCAGACGCTTCGTGACTGCGTTTCCGACCAGGCCGAGGCGTAGCCGAGTGGTTTTAGACCCGATAAAACACGATCTGCGAGTTTATTGAACTGCTTCAGAAACTCATTAATAATTCATAAAAATTTAGACCAGTTGGAGGGGGCCTACACACGTCAGAAACATTGGGCTTTTATACTTCGATAGAAGTTTGATGTCACGAGCATGAGCACTCCCACATGTAGCAAATGTCATACCAACTAGAAGAGGGTTGCTGTGCATGCGACCTTCATCTAAATTTGGATGCACTTTATCTCTGATAAAGTTGTTCTCATTAGTATTCTTTATATAAAGAATACTAATGAGAGTGTTTTATCAGTTAATAAGGTCCATGCACGTGACGTGTGTGGGCTTTCCAATTGGTCTAAAGGTCTAATGAGTTTTTGAAAGCCATGGAAATACCCAGATGGTGTAACACTAGTTCAAGATGTGCAAAACAATTGTTTTTATAGTTATCCTTTAGAAAGTTCCACTTACAATCAGTTGATCTGTTATCTGGTCATTAGTGTACTTGAGTGGTTTTCATAAACCCGTGAAATACATTTTAGTTTATTCAGTACTATTACACTCCAAGTCCTTTGTTTTCTATTGTTTGAATCTGACTTTACACTCTAATAAGGCAACTTCGTTTCCCAGGTTTAGGAAAACAACTCTAATCTATTTCATTCATAATCCAGTCTACAAAGTTGGTTAACCGTGTGTAGACGCCATATTTGCCGTACTGACCGCACCCATCGCCCCATGAAACCACGCCCAGTAACACGTGCCTTTTGATGTTTGGTGTGGAAGGAAGGGGACTGTTGATAGAGAAGGGACCGCCTGAATCCCCCTGGCAAGCATCGCCAAGAGAACTATTCTTCTGGCCTGCACAGAACATGTTTGGAGTGATGATGTAAGTTGCGTGTGACGCTTTGCATGCAGACATGCTGACGATGGGTACGTTAGCTTCGTGGAGCCTATTTGCTGAATCCCTGAATTGTTTCCTGCTACCCCAGCCACTTATAACTCCAGTGGTGTTCACTCTCATCAGCTGAAAGTCTTGCTGTTTGCTCGGAAGGCAAATTGGCTGAATATAATCGGTAAATGTGACTTTCTTCGAGGTTCGGACTAAAGCAATATCAGAATCATATGTGCGACGCATGTAGTTGGGATGGACTTTGATCATATCCGCATCCACTGACTGTTCGAGACGTTCTTTTCTTGTGCGCACGTGTTTACCCAAACGAATTTTGATACTTGACGGGGATAAGAATTCTGTAGGATTAAGAGAATGAAACTAAATAAATAATTGATCCACTACTAAGGAAGACTGCTGTAGTAGAAAACAATTCGGTTAACTGTACATAAAAGACGAATTACATGGACTTCCTGTATTACCCGGTAAATCTTAGTATGATTCAAACGTCGTACAACCTTGAACTACTTACTGGATTGCACACAGTGCGCAGCCGTGACCAGCCATTGATCTGTGATGAGGGTTCCGCCACAAAAGTGTCTGTTTTCTAATTTATTCCAAAGCATGACCTGCCAAGGATGAGCACCTCGGTCTGCTCGACGACCTCCTATGATACGTGCGCGTGTGCTGAATCTCGGGCGGCCGCACTTCACTAATGAGAAGGAATGATATCAAGCAAAGTCAGAAAATTATAGGATGAGATATACGATGTATTCTAGGATGCAAAGTTTATGTTCACTCGTTTTGCAGTTTCGGATGAGCATAAATCTAAGATTGTGCAGGGTCAAGACCGGTTCAATATCCAAAGCGAACAAAGACCCATAACAATAGGTTTGATAACCAGTCCCCTCTAGTAACTATGATTTGAGTTATTCAACAAAGAAATGATATTCTAGAGAATGACACGTGGTCTGAAATGGGCGGAAAACATTTCTCCAAAAGTAGAGGCCTATACCATTTAGCTTGACAGATCTTCGCACTTTAAGGTAGGCAGTAGCACTAACTTTTCCTCCTCTGTTTTGGGCAACACATGTATAAAGTCCCCGGTCACGGTATCGTATTATAGCAAATACCAAATGACCAGTAACGGCTACGTGGTAACGTATACTTGGGTCTGGAGTCAAAGGGGAACCATTCTTAAGCCACTGGACTCGCATTGGGCTTGATCCCAAAACTGATGCAGAACATCGTAGTACTGTAGCTTTGCCCTCCTCCACAGTTGTGTTGAATGGTGTGGACGTAAGAAATGGCGGTGCTACCACAAAAGAAGCGAAAAGAAGCTAAGAACAGAACTACATCAACAATGATGACTTTTTGAAGGTAAGGAGACGGGCTCGAGAGGAGAATCAAGCAAGGAGACTTTCAACACCACCTCATAATATTATCCCTCTCCCTCTCCCTCTCCCTCTCCCCCCTCCCTCTCCCTCTCCCTCTCCCTCTCCCTCTTGTATACTATACCAATGCATTCAGTGGCTTTTCTACTCCATTTTCCGGTTCTCTTGCATTCCCGATTTACTGGGCCAACCAAAGTATAACCACTATTACAAGTAAAAAATAACGACACGCCGAGGTCATATCTACCAGTGGGGCCAGGGGGCGGGAATCGGTTACCATTTTGTGGGCGTCCTGGATCAGGGCACTTGTTAACTAATGATCAGATGTAAAATATACATATTATTAGACAAGTTATAATTACTGGAAGTACTTCAAACGACAAACAAGCAAACAAAAAACGCAAAAAGAAATGGGATATAAAAGAAACAACAGAAGAACATCGAAAGTAAAAGGAAACAATCTATTCGTTTTCCTTCATAAAGTCCACGTTCTTAATATACTGTGCTTCAGTTCTTACCAGGTTGCGACTCTGTGAATAAGAGAATCATTCCTTTTGGGCCATCCAAACCATTCAATATCTGCGCGTAATCCTTCCCTGTTCGTTTGTTAACACTCAGAACGCCCTTCTTTTCCCAGTCAGTCCAAAACAACCTTTACAAAGAATTGATTTGGACATGTAATTTGCACTGCATGTATGGTTTGCCCTGATACAGTACATATCGGGACTACTTACCGGTTGTTGAGAATTCCTATTGAGAATGGATGTTTGGCTTTGTCATTCCCTACCAGTACACGCCTATTCCTGCCCTAAATGAGAAGTTTGTCGAATTGAACATCTATAGAGAGTTTTTATGAGGATACCATAGTTACCTGCATGTCACTGGTTTCTATCTTGTCTACTTTAGCGTCTACCCAGTAGAGCTGTGCAAGGTCTTCATCAATGGCAAGACCATTAGGCCAGCCCAAGCCTCTCGTAATAATGGCTTTTCGATTCGTGCCGTCCACCAAACTTCGTGCAATGTTTGGAGTTTTCCCCCAGTCGGTCCAATACATTTGCCTTTAAAACGAATGTAAAAACCTATTATTAGTAAAAGATTGATGTATCGCTGTGCACTCGGGTTTTAGCATTGGTTATGTGCACGGTTGCGTAGTCAAACTTCATAACAAAACATAATCCAGAAAGCAAGAAAAAATCGAAATGAAAGTTGGATTGGCTTGTGATTATTCAAATCCGACGGATTTCAGGAGTTCAGTTTCTCTCCTAGTTTTGCCATAGCAGGATATTAATCACAGTGGAGAATAAACTGACCGTCGCTTTTTGTAGAGTACTATTGCTCGTGGCTGGCCAAGCCCTGTATTTATCAATAGTCGTCTTCCCGATCCGTCGAGCTTGGATTTTTCGATTCTCTTGAGTCCAGTATCGGTCCAGTACAGCTCACGGTCGACCTTGTCCACGTACAATCCATCCGGTGTGTGTATATTGAAACTACGGGATAGATATACACTCTATTACGTACACTCCGTTATTCAACGATTGGATGCGAACGGTTTGTGTAATGCTAGTAGTACTACCTTTGAATAATTTGCTCGCCTTTGCCATCCATGTAAGCTCGTTTGATTGTTTGTCCCAGAACGTCAGTCCAGTACATTCGCTTTTCTTTTGGATCATATGCAACAGCGACAACTGTCAATCCTTGAGTGAACGGCATTCTGCTGATATTGACTTGTGGTTGGTTTTCGTTAATTACTGCTTTCCAGATAGTAGTCTGACTTGCAACTAGGATGGCATACTGAGGAAGCGGGTCTGTTGATAGAAACACTTAGCTGTCAACTACCATAATACATATAGCTACACACATAGTTTTATAGTGATTACACCCAGTTGCGGGAGGATCGTTCAGGGGGACCTTTCGTGGTCCAGTTAGCGGGGGTGTGTTGAATCTTTTCTTTGTCTCTTTGGATACTCCTTACTCGCCGGATTGCGGGGATTCTTTCTTCATGGCAACCGTCTTGCAGCTGGGTGTAAGTGTAAGTTTAAGTGTATGTATACGTATACGTATATGTTGTTTTTTTTTTTGTTTTTTTTTGCGCATTTGATCATCGCGTCATGTTAAAATGCGCGTTATAAGTATTAAAAATCATCATCATCATCATTATCATTATTATTATTATTATTATTATTCATAGTTCAGTACAAAACGTTTGCCTAAATGACCCGCTTGTGAGGGAGGGGGAGGGGAAGGTTCTTTCCCATCATGACAACCAGCACCTTCGAACCCATTCCACTTCAAATGTGTGTCATCAGCGGCATACTAGAAACGAGTTGTTGGTTCGATTGTCATATCGCCTGAGTTGCTTATTGCTACTTACAGACCTGGGCAGCACTTGGCGAATTGATCTGTAGGATGAATGTGACAGTACGAGCCCTTTAGACAATCAACATGTGCGGGTCCTCGCCCACAGAACATGTCTTGGCCTGTCAGCGGATTCTTGATGGGACTCATACCTCGGCAAGGCACTAACGATAGGAAACCAACAACAACAACAACATAAATCCCTTGATCATATTTGACCTGCCTACATGACACCGTTAGTAACTTACGCGGATTGTTCATGCATGTTTTCTGGTCCGCATTCAGCTGCATTCCCTTGGGGCAAATACATGCAATCAGCACACCACCAGCCTTGACCTGGCACTTGTGACTGCAGCCACCATTGGTAGGCGAGCAGCGGTCTTTAAAGCAAAATGAACAATATCATCTAGATTACGTATTGGATATATATAATTCACTGAACCTGTATATGACCAACCTGAATCACAAGTATCTTGTTGAACACATCTTTGAACTGGTGGGCATGCTGAAGAGCATGTATGAGAAGACGAATATGTCACGTGTCTTCCTCTCAGCTTGACTTGGCGTCCTACCGTCTCTTGCCAAACCACGAACCCCATGTCCCTGTTGATATTGTACACTACAGCTGGGTTCTTTTGAACTCCATTGGTTAGCTTAAAGTTGCCACCTTTCATCAGCTGTCCCCCTATTCTCCACGACAACTGGCTCCTTTCTTGCCACAGGAGATAATGTCCACCCGATATTGGCATGGGCAGAAGCACTGGAGTTTTCACTTCACGGTCAAGAGGACAGTCATATTTGTCAAATTTACGCAAGTAAATTGTTCTGGTCATGAGCACAGATACGGATGATAACGTGTTTTCACCATCTTGAAGATCTTCCCAGAACATTACCAGTCTGCCGGCAGAGAGAAAACAGAAAATTAGCAGCATAATTACGCATGCGTAATAGGGATGAACATTTTCCAGATTCATTATTGATTTCTTCTACCTATCAAACTGAGGACTGTTTAATATTTATGGCAGTTGGTACCTGTCTGTCTTCTGGTTGTAGTACCCTTCGTGCCTAGTGTGCCTTTTATTGGAATAGCCAACCAATGACTTGGTGCCAGTGGAAGGTGTGTTGGCCGCATGTCCGCCAAGTGCATCCATTTTAGTCAATAGAATCATGAAGGGTCGTGCTTCAAGCTACAATCATTAGGAACAAATAAAAACCTTAATAATATCGATACAGGTAGATGAATTGAATGTCAGCACTATTCACCGATATGTCAGTTTACTACCTGAGCACCAGGTATAGCTCCTTGATTGTGTATCGTACAAGTAAAGTAGAACTCATTCCGCTTGGAGTCGTGGAACAAATTGTGTTCGTACGCATCAGTAGGGAAGCTGCACACTTGACCCACTTTCGCCACTTTTCCATATTTATTGAGAAACAATCCAACAATATCTTTCTTGGGTTTGGCAACCACTACGGACGCAACGTATCCGCCTGCATGCCAAAAAAAAAAAAAAAAAACCACGATGACAAACCAAAATATACTGGAACTAAAAATATGACTAAATACAATGCATACATTAAATAACAACTAGTATATCATGAAGGATCAGTTGACATTAACAAATGGGGTAGATAACAACTAGTATATCATGAAGGATCAGTTGACATTAACAAATGGGGCGAATAACAACTAGTATATCATGTGAAGGATCAGTTAATATTAACAAATGGGGTGAATAACAACTAGTATATCATGAAGGATCAGTTAATATTAACAAATGGGGTGAATAACGACTAGTATATCAATGAAGGATCAGTTTATATTTACTTTTTTAACAGTGAATACTTACCAGTTTTGGGGTTGTAGAGGAGTTTGGGTTCTATGACATCTGCTCCATCAGCCGTGGCAGTAACAGAAGGTGATGCGGCTCTTTCACTTTGTGCAGCCATGATTCTTTGAGACAAAATAACGTGTTTCTTGGAAAAATGTTTGGTTGAACGAAAATGGAAGAGAACAAGGTATTCATTGGCAGATGGATTGAATGTTGCAGCTGGCCAGCCTTGATCACCTAGGACGCAATAAAACAGGGCATTAGTACGTCGGTCTGTTTGCAACCCCGACTCTTCCCCTCTACAACATTCTACAGGATAATCATGAATTTATGAGTGCTTACCGCTGACCCATCCTGGGATGCTTGCAGAAAAGTTGAGCACTTTCTTGTCAAGAATATTCCCAGTCTGGTCGAATCTAGCAGCATACAGGTGATCTGCTGTACCGTCATAATTCATGTCCCAGTCAAAGGCTACCAGATACTCATTTCTGTTGGGGTTGAAGGCCACACTGTGGTGCATAGCTCGGCCACGTAGAGCTGAAGGAATCATAAGAAATGGCTTGCCTTGTTTTTCTATGGCTCCTACGAAGATGACCTGAGAGTCAAGGAAACAAACTACAGTGTATGATGCGGGGGCATATGACATACCACAACGAAACCCTTTTGCCATGA